>LS819595.1:537825-561997 GCA_900490955.1 Micoletzkya japonica
GGGGAGGAGGAGAGGGGGAAAGACAATAACAAATAAGATGCAGAGGTCGGCATAATCTATCTATGAAGACCTAGCGAGGTTGGGAGAGTTATGCAGATGAGCGGCTCACATCACTATTCTCTTCAATATTCCTCACTTGAGGAAATCCCCTTTTAGTGGAACGACTCGTCAAGAAAACTGATCTAGACAGCTATCGTGTTTCTGGGAGAAGAACAGAGTAAAATTCAACCGTTACAACTAAAGTAAGAAAACCTTACGGAAGGCCATGAAATAGACCGAGTCAAAACATACGCTCGGAAGCAAAAAGGGCATCAATCACTGAAGGGAGGAAGGAATGACCGAGAATAGAGCATCTCAGGGGATGGGGAGAACGAAAAAAGAAGCGGCATTTGAGGAAAGATTATGGCTGGATGGACGAAGATGCAAAATAGGGATGGAATACGATTCACGGAGTTCATGAATGCATAAGAGATCTGTTCAACTAAAATAATAATACTATTTAATATTTTACTTAATCTGACCGAAAATGATCTTCATCGATGAGTTCGCCATTATTTTTTGAACTTTTGAACAGTCAACATGTTAATCACTAATCATGCAAGGTATTCTGAGTTCTCATGGGATGCTAGAGATAAGTGGTCAAGCTATTCAAAGCGAGGAAAAAGGGAAGGAAAGAGGAGGAAATTGACCGCTATTAGAGGAAGAGAGGAGAGGGCAAGGAATAGATTAGGAGGGAAATAGGGGGTAAATACGAGAAATAGTGAGTAGTGGGGAAACCGTTTTGTCGTAGACCAAGTTATAGTTAAAACAGGGGTCATAAGACAAGGCCAAAGGTAGTGGGAGGAAGTGAGAGGGCCGCCAGAGATAGAGAGATTGAACGAAATTGCATGATGCTGACCGTGCGATCTCCATGGAACCACACGAGCATGAGTGAGATGAAATCCCGAAGGGGAGAGGGAGAGGGGAGACGGGAGAGATAGCAGAGAAAGAGAGGGAGATGGAGAGGGTAATGAGTGGTGAGAGGGTGGCAGGGGATAGAGACCGGAGGGGGGAGGGTCGAATTGGGATCTTGTTTTTTGATGCTACTTATTCTGTTGCCACCTTCATCAGAATTATTGTTGTTACAAATGCTGAATGTATTTTTGTGCATAGCATGCATTACTTTACTTTTTTTTGCACATTTTCAAATGTTTTTATCCAATAAACGTCTTTTTCGAGTTCCCGAACCGCCGCATTCTCGCAATCAACACAAGCGGAGAAGAGAACAAACTGCGAGGGAGGGGGGTGAAGTCGGAGAGTTGGAGGGAAAGCTCAGGAAGGAAACGGGAGGGGGAGGGGATAGACGGACGTGTAGGGGAGGGAATGGGGAATGGCTTAGATGGAGGGAGAGATCATCCTCGTATTAGTACGACGAATTTGTTCTTACGTTTAGCCCTGTTCGTTATTTTTCTTGTAATTAGAGCACGTTCGCAGAGATGTACAAATGTGACAGGCCTTTTGGACAAGCTTGCTGATTATGTTGTTCTTTTAACTGCAGGAGATAATCTGTTATTTGCCTCGATATCTCTACAGCCTAACCCTTTCTACTAGAGTGAATCTACGCCTAATTGAGGTGTCACCCCCAATTAGTCATGCATGTGTCCCAGCTCACACCCCACCGCACTCTCTCTCTCTCTTTCTCTCTTTCCCTCGCACTGCCCTCCTCGCTATCCGACTGCCCTAGTATTAGCTCTGCCTTAGCTGTAATATCATCTATATTACTCCATATACAATTTCCGCCCCATTTCTGTGCTAATCACGTGTGTGCCCCAGTGTCTGACCTACCGTACCCCTCGCCTCTCCTTCCCCTTTTCCTCTCTGCCCTTTCCTCCCACTCTACATCCCCTCTCAAGCCTGCTCTCTTTGTTCGAGCTCTTTTTTTCGTACATTCCATCGTGCACTCTCTTATTCGTCGTTTTCTCTTCTCTTTCCCTTCGTTTCCCTCTGTCCCTACACTTCCCTCTACTCTTCCTCTTTTCCCTCTTTTCCCGTGCCCAACTCAGGATTATTGGTTGTGCCAGAAGCTCTAAGGGGAACCGCCCCCCACCCCCTTTCATTCTCTCCTTTCCCCCGCCCGCTAATCGAGTTTTTTCCTGAGCTTTATTTTCAATTTCATGGTTTTCAATTGTTTTATTTCAAAATCTCTAGTATATTTTTATTGCTTTTCTTTCCCTTCTTTTATGGCCATGGAAATGTATTAATGCCTTTGTCGAACTTATACTCAACAACTTATACTCATAATTTCAAAATCAGTAATTTAAGCATGGGCACGCTCCCATTGGCGAACTTCGAGAAGTCTCTATCCGAATTCGTCTTTACCAACAACCAGGCAAGTCGTGAGAAGTGGACACTGCACAAGGTGAGGTTGTTCGCTGGGTCACCTTCGACATTTCAACAGTTTGAATTCGCGCTAAGCATTTGGATTTGGCGGGAATTCAAATTCGATTATTGCAGTCCGCGGCGGGCCTGTACGCAAAGCAGTCGGTGATGATACGGTGGAATGGGGTGTGCATCAATCGACAGGTATACCGTAATCCAGCATATATTTAGTATTATTTGAATTCATACATATTTCATTTTTTAATTAATCTACTTTATATTGAATATTCAGGCCCATGTCACGTACAACGCAATCTACCAAGTGCCCGTGCTCTGGTTCAACTTTTACAGACGAGGTGAGTAATCCTTTGCCATGGCTACCGTATCCCCGTCCTACCGTCTTAGATGGCGATGTCCTCGGAGGGGAGGAGATCCTCGAGTTGTCGTGTTCGTTGACGCCATCGTCCACGTTGTCGGAGCCCCAGACGGCTTGTCCCTCGTCCTCCACCTCCCCCAGTCCCTCAGGTATAGTGGGATACAAAAAGATACGGCTGCAGATTGTTATCAAGCGATAAAAGTAACGGACGGATAATTTTATACCACTATGATAGTACGGTAGCCCACTGTAGTTCTCCAGCTTACTCCAATTTTACATTCTGTAGTAGACTGTTCTGAATACTTTCCACCACCTACACAAGACTACGCATGTAATACAACTAATGAACTACAGTACTCCTCAGCCTACCGTAACCCCCCTTGCAGAACTTTCCACGCTCTCCCTCAACGAGCATCCCCATCTCGGAGTTCTCTTCTACCATCTCCATCCCTGCCAAACCGCTACGATCATGCGGGAGATGACCGGAAAAGGCAACTACGTGGCCAGGTCCGCGAATTAGACATTCCATGCATATTCCCCGGATTTCGGAAGCCAATTTTGAGCAAGCTATTTATTGTTTTTCCGAAAACCGAAACTGAGCAGATCATTTCACATTTGAGCATACCAGCAGATCAAAGCACGCTAATAAGTACAACACGCTGTTTCGGTAAAAAGGCATCGAAATGACAATAGAAAGCGCTTTCACAACAGAAGAAGACTCGACCCGGCATCGGAAAAGGAAGGCTTAGTGTTAGCACTAGGGAATGAATGGATATAAGGCATCTCTCGAGCCCATTCATGTATAAGGATATTACGCAGTCATAAAACGCATTCAAATTCTTACTACGCTATTTACACTACGAATGTTTTTTCGCTTCCTACCCATTTTCCAATAAATTAATGTCTTGGACTCAAACTTCATGAGACCTCAATTCTAATACATAAGCACTCCCTACCCCCCTTAGGTGAGCTAAGGACAGAGTCCTTACTTAGCCCTCCCTTAACCATTAAGGTCACCTTAAGTTAAGGTCCTTAACCCTCCCTAACCCTTAACTCTCAGCTGGCTCTCCTTCTACGGCCGTCCGATCGGCCTCCACGTGCCCCTCGAGGTCTTCCCCGGGACGACGGAGCCCTCGCTGCCTCCTGAAGAGAGGGCGGAGTCAGCGGAGGAGACTCCGCCCCTTTCTGAAGCTCCGCCCCCTCCCGAGACTCCGCCCTCTTTGAACTGCTCTTCCCTTCCCTCCACCGATCGACCGCTGCCCGATCTACCGCATCCGCATCCGGTAGGTGCTGAATTTCTCTTGTCTTTATGTTGTTGTCTTACTATCTCTAAACATAGTGACAAACAATTGCCCGTTATAATTGCCCAACCTCAACGGGATGTAGCCAGTCCAGAAGGCGGAAGCAGAGATAGTTGATGCACGAGACAAGTATCCAGATGATACCGAATCCCAGACCCGCCGAGCGGTATCTGCAGATGGAAAGATGTACAGCATACCAGGTATAGTTGTGCTAGGCCACCTCATACGTAGTTACCCCACACATAGTTCACACATGCCGATCATAGACTATCCTACCGTAACCCTCCCCTCTACCGTACTCCCCTCACCTCTGCAATCCATCCCTCCAGGACCGTCTCGGTTCCCTCAATGCCGATTCGTACACTTTAATCGTGCGCTCGGCTACATCTTCCCAAACGTACCTAGTGAAAACATGTTGGATATTGTTAGATAGTCAATTATATTAGTGTTATAGTCGCCGGATAAGAAATCATACCGTCAAGCTAGTAAATTGTGGGCCGTGTTTGAAACACTTGAAACAAGGCCATATCTCGGCTGGGAAAGGTCGTACAGAGTTCTGGTTGGAATTTTCAGGACGAGATCTACTTGATTATCAAGTTTGGTGATGATTGGACAACTTTAAACCGGTTAAAACGGCTTTTATCTTAGAAATTCTCGCTATCCCTGTTCGAACCTCTCCAATGCCACATTTTTACGTTTTAAAGGTCTTTAAACTTGAAGAATCGTTCCCAAACTTGATACACAAATATATCTCGTCCTGAGGATTCCAAAAATTCCAACCAGAAGTCTGTACGACCTTTCCCAGCCGAGATATGGCCTTGTTTCAAGTGTTTCAAGCACTGCTCACAATTTACTAGCTTGACGGTATTCCCTAGCGAGTCTATCTGTTACAATCTGCTACTCGGCCCGGACAAATCACTGGCAACAGTATACAAAACAAAATATAAGCTTACATCCCGGCAACCTCCGCGTGCTTCTCCATAGGGTCCATTAGCCTGCCCGATTCCCGCATCTCTACTGCATCGCACAGGGCAGAGAATAGGGCTGACAGTAAGCAAAGATGTATTGTCATTCGACAACTAGAATAGCGTAACAGTCTACTGGAGCTTTATTTTATTTACTCATTATATCTAACTAATATTAGCATACTAAAAGACATGGTACCTCTGGGCGTAGGTTCGGCTAGAGATGTATAGTGGGGAGGAAGGACCTCGGGGACACCCCCGACCCGTGTGGAGACCACGTGAAGGCTGCACAACATTACTATTATTATAATTTTGTAATTTATAAATTTAAATACAGTTTAAATATTCAATCACTTCAGACGCCCTCTAGTGACGAATCCCAATCACCTACAATCGAGACTACCAGTGGCATAGCCACTCTCTCCCTGGAGGTTGGCATAATCTCTGAATCTCAAAAGAACCGCCTACCGTAGGACGGCGACCGCAACGCGTCCGACGGCGCGTCGCGGTCCGACTCACCCGCAACTTGCGGCCTCGACGATGCTCGTACAGAAGGCTTCCGTGAGCGAGGTGTTGACAAAGATCTGCAGGTTTCTGCTGAGGAATTGGTGAGTATTGGGATTACAGTAATCGGCAGATTACAGTACCACACCACTAATTCCAATGTTTGTCAATAGACCATGCACTTTTACGTTTCACGTAACATTTATGAGCATTTAATGAATCTCATTTTCACTAATGCTTCTTTTAAGCTTTAAAAAGCAATTCAGCTGCACTATTATTGAAGGAAAATAAACGTTGAGAGAGCTGCACAATTAGTTCCGCTAATCAAACTTCAGTCGGAGCCGGAGATTAGCCTAAGCTGGCATTTTGCCAAGAGAGTTTCACCCCAACGTGCATTATCTAGCCAGTTCCAGGCTCTCCAATCGCCCTTTCTCTTTAGACGCTATATTGGCGGAAAGAAGGTTACCCCAGTCTGGCTGTTTAGTGTCGTGCTTCATCTTTTTTTTTTTAATTTCCCGCTCTTTCGAATTCAAATTCATGCAAATTTTCCTTCAAAGCACTATGCCGTGCAGTTGGTTGCCGTAGCACACTCTCTCACTTCTCCACTGTCTTCATTCTTCTCGGTTACCGTATACCCTCCACCCTCGTCATTCCCCTCATTCCAGATGCGACTGTAGCCCACATCTCTACGTCGTGATTCCTTCCATCTAGATTACCGTTAGCCTAGATATATTAGTTTCCCCCCTAAATATTAACCTACATTAGGTGATTATGTTTCTTGCGTATCGCTAGTTCTGTTTCGTTCAACAATATTTCCCAATTGTACCGTACCCTCTTCGTTACCGTACCTGCCCCTGTACCAAGACGTCGCGCACGCGATCGTGCGGCAGCATGCCGAGCATACGCACACGCAGCTGCAGGTCCGCCCTGCACATCAACAAGTTTGGCGCCAAATTCGAATTCAAATAACTCGCCCGTACCTTTCGAGAACTTGCTCAATGTCCACCCGCTTTTCGCCGTCTCCGCCAATCACGAAATTCACTTGAGGATAACGAGCGCAGATCTGATAATAATTATTCTAGATCTTGATAATTATTCTAGACCCCTATAATTATTCTAGATCAATCAGTGATTCTAAACTTACCGCCTGTTTTAAGAAAATTAAGAATTTCGATTCCTGTGATTACGGTAGAACCATTAGAACAATAGAAAAATCTTAATTCCATGTACTCAAGATTACGGTAGCACTGTTGTCATTAGATTACGGTAGCCTTTCACAACATGACAGTATTAGAGCCATTTCTCAATGATATACGTGTGCTAGTAGCAGGGTAGTACGTAAGCAAAGACTACGTCCATCATTATTAACACGATTTTAAATAAATAATTAATATATAAGAGAAATAAAAAATGACAAACAATAAATCAACTGAATCCAGCAATACTTATGCAGTGCATAATATGCACGTAGTGAAGCACGGTTGTGTGCTATCATATTGAAGGATCTGTCCTATCTAGAGCCCGCGAATCGATACCGATAGCCGATTTTCACCGGTTATGTTTCACTACCAACATTGTCCGAATCAGATCTCCTAATATGTATGGAGTGAAACATAGCCCTGGAAAAAGTGCCGAATTGGAGTAAAGGCGGTGTAAACAGAATTTTTGACGCCCTAATCAGGCATGCTTTTGTTATTTCAAGGTGCTAATTCTAAACAAATTCACAGTAAAAATGAAAAAAGATTCGCAAATTGCTGAAAAAACGTGAGCGAAAAGTTGCTTGATGTACAGGGAATTCAAAAAATAACGGCGCGAACAATTATTTAGATCCGATACAGTATGCCATCCGTAGAATAGTTTGCGGAAAATTGCGTGTGGTCGAATGTTTGGCTTGGCTGTAATTACCGTACTCTTTTGAGTCTGTACAGGATCTTCGTATCGGGAGTTTCTAATGTTGTTCTGTTTACACCACCTTTAAATGGTATCGATTCGCGGGCTCTAGTCCTATCATTATAACCTTCCAGTAAAATATGTACTAACAATAAAATACTCACCCTCGGAATGACTTCACACAGCAGATCTGCTCCTTTTCTGTACACGAGTCGGCCCAGATAGACGATCGTCGTTGGGTTACGGTAGAACCTGAAGGATACGGTAGTAGCTCTTCCGTGTAAGAACATTATCTCTATTTTCTGGTGAAGCAATCCTAAAAGCCGGTTAAAGGTGGTGTAAACAGAATATTTGCGGCACTCATCAGGCCTGCTTTTTGTGCTTTTGGGGCACTAATTCAAGACAAAACCTTAGTAAAAATTAAACACATGCGCAAATTACTGAGAAAACGGGATTGAAAAACTGCTTGATGTCAGGGAATTCAAAAAATAAAGGCGCGAATAATTATTTAGACCCAGTACAGTAAGATATCCGTAGAATAGTTTGCGGAAAATTACGTTTGGTCGAATGTTTGGCTTGGCTTTCATTACGGTAATCTTTTGAGTCTGCACAGGTTCTTCGTGGTGGGAGTTTTGAATGTCATTCTATCTACACCACCTTTAACTGACTTTTCCGGATCTGGCAAGAAGAGACGTGTCTGGATGGCATTCGGAATCGTCGACACGATGTTCGGATCGAGTCGACAGCGGAGTACGGTATTCTCCTTGCTGCAATCGCGAACTGACTATCTCGGGGCATAGTAGTGTCCAGAATTCGATACAAAGATTAGTTTCCTCATCACGACATATTGCCTAACTACACTACAGTATGATTACAGTTCTATCAAATCCTTCCTAATTACAATCTCTCCTCCATACCTCGTATAACTGACACAGATTGCCTTGTGAACAACTGATAGAGAGTACTGTAGGAGAAGGCAGTTGATGAGGATGGAAGAGGCATCGGCGAAGCCGAATAGAGAGTGGTCTGTGAACACCTGACATTTGAATTGGGAAAAGGGCGGGAAATGTTGGCGCTGATAGGTGTTGGTAGTCTAGTGCGTAGAACAGACATACATTCCCTTCGTTTCCCAAAAGTGGTTCTTAGAGATGATATTTTATTAGGTATGACACTATATTTGCACTTCCCCCACCATATACCATCCGTAGTATATTCATGAAAGGTCCTACCGTCCGCAATCCCAGCTGCCAGCCATGGAAGATTGCATTGTGGGCCATGGCGGAGAAACTCTGCAAGGCTACCGTAACCGCGTTTCACAATATATTCTGTTTCACAGGATGGATTTGTATGCATATTAAGAGTAGAGACGAGATAACATGTCACTTGAATAGACACAATGTCGTCTGTGCCCATTGTCTAGTTTACTGTTAATCTACCTAGTACTACGCTATTTCAAATGAATCGATAAATACACAAAGCATAGCTAACCGAGTGCCCGTGCACAATCTGTATGCGTTCTCGCAGGAAGATCCACCGGAACCTGAGCATCAAACCAGAAATTTGAAAGGAGGAAAAGCGCGCGAACCAGGGCATTTCGCCGAGTACGGTAGGAATGGTCACCAGGCCAGTCTTGAAGAACGGAACGTAGTAGACCTATAATATCATATTTTTAGCATTTACGCAAATAATTCTTGAAAATAGAATGGTCAGCATCAATACAAAAGATCAACGATCAAAGAACGATGCTGACCTTGAGCCCATTAGACAGATACCGTATACCCTCACGTGGACCGTAAGCGTGCGTGATTACGACAGTCCTGTGGCCCGCCTGAAAGTAATTGTGAATTGACCAAGGGGCTTCTACATAATGAGAGATCTATCGTAATACCACCGATATGGTCTAGCCTACCTACGCGGCAAGGCCACACCGGCCAGCCTAATTAATCTTTTACTTTTTACGGTATCCGTGAACTGTAACAACCACGATGCAGTAGTATAAGTCGCAGGTATTAGAATTCCATGCCTAAGCTATTGATTGTGTTACAGTAACCTCACGTTAGTGACACACCTTGATCAGACACTGTGCGAGGAAGTAGATGTGCGTTTCGATGCCTCCGGCATTGGGGCAGAAGAAATCGGAAACGAGCCTATAAGAGGTAATCGATAAAGATGGACCAAGTACTACTAATATTGGAGAAACTATGAGTCATGCTGAAAACCGCGCGGAATAGAGCCACTTACGCGATGCGCATCACCTTCCTAGGTTGTCTTGATGAGGAGACGGCCGGACTAGGGCATCTGGAATACAACTATACTGTGAATAGCGGAATGAATTCAATGAAATGACAAAAAAAACCTAAAAATAAATTTGAACGGAAGCTTTTGGCAAATTGCCAGATGGATATCTGAGTCCGTAAGTAATGCACAATTTACGACTGGGCTCTAACGGCCGTGTTGCGCTTCAGGGCAGATCTTTGAATTTCAGCCTAAAATTCGAGGTATTTCGTGTTATGTCGTGTCGAGCCGTTGTGTATGTTTCGTAATGCGCGGGAACTTCTTCGGGGTACGATGAAGGCATCTGGAAGGATACTGTCCGTCGACGAGGCAACCTCTACCTCGACTATCGCGACTGCTGCAGTGGCTGTACTGCGCCAGGGAGGTCCGTTTAGCTTTCCTTTGTTGCTCTAGTTTACTTCTATGAGTTCTCTGGTAAAATTAGATAATGGCTTTTTCATGGCGTCGAGAATTCAATGTTGTGAGCTAGAGGAATTAATGTAACCAGGGCAGATACTGTCTAATTGTTTTGAAAAGCTGATTTACCAAGTAATGCTGAGTTGAAGGGATCGTCGCCCTTCCTACCGATACTCTCTACGGGGTCACAGCTACTCTGGACTGTGCTCAACGGTTGTTCGACGTCAAGAGAAGGTACCGATTTGTAACCATCTCTCACTGATATTATTACGGTAGCTAAACGTAGTAAAAGTCTTGACTCAGGCAAAGTATTACCCATCTTGGCACGTTGCCAGCTTTAATTGTCCTGTATTTATTCAGGTCGCCTCTCAAGCCACTCGGACTTTTTGTGGCGCGGCCAGAAGATGTTGCAAATTGGGCGGAGGTCGGGTTTTTCTTTTAACAAATTGTGCAATAGTGCTAATTCCGAAAAATACATGCATTATTTCTCCTGGCTCACATAATTTTTATCATATTCAGAGCAAACCTTTCGCTTTTGTATTAAAATACGTGTTTTACAGCGTTGTAATTAATTTAATTTAAAAAATGTAATGCAAACAGGTGACGATCCCATCGGACCTCCTGCACCGGCTACTTCCCGGCCCGGTCACGCTCATGTTCAACCGGCTGCCCACCCTACCTCCCGGATTCAATCCCGAAACGACAAAGGCACGGTAGAAGGAAAAAGATACGGTAGAAATGGTGTAACCATGCGTCATGCTATGAATGCTGTAATTTCAAGACGGACACAGCTGTGCTCATGTTTCAAACTGAGCCATGCATCCTACCGTGGTCCTGGTGAACCAGTGAGGTTCAGGACGAACGAAGTGAAATTTTGACAGTATGCGCTCCATACGTGGGCACCGACCCCAAGTATGGGTGGTAGGTCCAAATTTCTTCGGAAATTTCCTTTGGTAGGCCTATATTTCCCACAAAATTTCAATTGGTAGGCTTGATTTCGTACACTGGTAGTCCCGTTTCTCAAAATCTTGCCGGGAAGTCGCCCACGTATGATGCGCTCTTACGATTGTTTTCGTGTCTGTGTGTGTGAACATACATGGGCTGAGGTATCGAAAATTTTTTTCGACTGGGGCCTACCAAAGCATAGCTTTACGTCGTGGCCAGCGCCTACCAATAAGGGTTTTTGTACAATGATGGGCCTACCAAGTTATCGTTTTGACAAAATGAGGGGCCTACCACCCGACCATCGGGTTCGTCCCCATGTATGAACTGAGCCATGCTGAACCGGCTACCATAATCCTGTTGATGGTCAGGTGGGCGTGCGAGTCCCAGTGTGTCCCCTCGTCAACGAAATTTGTCGAAGACTCGGCGCACCGCTGGCCCAGACTTCGGCCAATCCCTCTGGTAGGATCGCTTTGGTTTTGGATTATCGTCGGACATGGGCAGAGATATCGACAAATTCCTTTGGGGCCTACCAAAGAATAGATTTACGTAATGGCCAGCCTACCAATGACGGCTTTTGTACAATGTGTGCAATACCAAGTTATTGTTTTGACAAAAATTAGGAGCCTACCACTAGACTTTCGGGTACGTGCTCATGTATGATTACCGTCGTGCAAGATAGGGTTTATGAAGTATATTATGATCCTGCTGAGATCTCTTGCTCAACCCGGAATAATCTGCTCTTTAGAATTAACTGTTCAGGCTCTCCTCTCAACCCGCTATGCATCGCTGATTTTGCTGTTCTCCAGGCGGAGCTTGATCTAATTGTGGACGGGGGCGAGATACGGTCGTCGGCCGAGGGTACGGTAGTTCACTAGGCCAGATTTATTATAGCATAGTGAGGTATCGTGTTTGAGAGCTATATATGTGTCTCGGAGTCGCCAAATTAAGAAGAGTTGTGATAAATAGCGCTCGTTACAACGTCGTTCGTGACATTCGAATTTAGTCGCAAGCCTCGTACTCGCATTTAGCCGCGATCAGCTTGTCTCCTGCATATTTTTAATCGTTTGAATTTTACGCGAAAATATTAGTTAAATTGAAGGGAGTGCAGGGAAACTCGTCTCAAGTATGCTTCATCAGGTAGCACCATCGTCGACTTGTCCAGACCTGGAGTCTACCGTATCGTCCGAGACGGTTGTGCGCTCGTTGAGACCGAGACCAAGTTGAAGGCCGCGGGTCTCGCACGGAATGATACTTGATTCACGGGTTACTGTAGCTTCCCCCGGATACCGTACTCCCGTGCCGTATGCTATGCTGCCCGTTGTGACGCGCCCCGTCGATTCGCGTAGCCGGAAAGTAGCGAAACCGTCTTTTAGAATGAACGAGACTACTTTCCGGCTTCCGGCCGTACATGAACCATATCAGTTGTTGTGATCGCGTGCATCGTTCTGCCTTGCTTCGTGTCTCTCTCTGTCTCTTCCTTTCTTTTCCTTCCCCCGTTCGATCCGCGAGTGTTGTTGGCATTCTTCATTGTTTCGTCGTTGTTATCGTCGTTGTGCGCGGAATGTGCAAATTGCAAATGTTAATAAAGTATGTTTTAAGGTGCTTCTATTCGCGTCCGGAGGGTAGCGGACGTGCGGAAGGCGGAGAACGGGCGAGGAGGTGGATATGGCGAAGGGGACCGGAAGCAAGGAGGCGACGAGTGAGTGTGTTTAGGGGGGAGGGGAGGTGAGGGGAAAGGGGATATACGGGGGTAATACGTATTAGGAAGGAGGGTGTGATGTAGGCTGGAAGGAGGAGGTAGAGTGGGAGAGTGGTTGGGGAACAGTGTTGTATTGGAACTGCAGGGTGCATTTAGTCGAGTAGTGTATTGTTTGTGTTGCTTGGTCATGGCAAGTGTTTGGACTTGATATGCGCTTGTTTCCCCCGTGCGATAGCTACGATCACTTTGCAGACACGTCTTCTTCGTCTCGTCGTCTTCCCGATTCCTCGTCCAAATCGCCCTCTCCGGCAGTCGCCAAAGCCAAGAGGCAGCGTGAGTCAACTCTCGTGATTGGTATCACCCGCAAATTTGTGTTTATCCTGCATACTTCGAAAATGAGTTTATGATATTTGCTAGAACCGCACGTATGAATCTCCATTGTTGAAGGTTCGTCGGTAGGCGGTGGGGAGAGCGGAGTACGGAGACAGAGCACAGCAACGAGTGAGACAACGACCAATGGAGGAATGAGACAGGCGAGGATGGACGAGTATATCGATGAGAAGGTGGGTAGGGAATGGGGAGGCGGTGGTCTGTTAAATGCCACTGGGCAAACGAGAATATACATTCGGAATCTCATGGAGACCGGTTTATTGCGATGACGATGCACAACCCATCAAAGTGTAAGAAGCGACCGTTTTCATGAGATGGTTCTCTGCCCGTCATAAGTTGTATGTCTGTCTTGCCCTGCATGCTTCATTCAGCAGCTTTTTCATGTGAAGGCATGGCTTACTGTCGTCCTCATCCTTCATTTGTCTGCTCGGGCTTATTTTTATTTCCACGGTCTTTGTCTCTCTTGTTGTAGCGCGTTGTCAATTATACATTGTTTACGCAGAAGTCTCTGGGTTATTGCCTTACAGTACCCTCTCCTCCTCACCACCATTCTCTACCGTATCCCCCCTTCAGCCTGCTTGCAACGCCTGCCTGCGGTCTACCATATGCGACCGCGACGCGTCCGCTCCGTCCGCGCGGTGGCACCTCCTCCGCTCTCAGCTGCTGTTCGATCCGCCGGCGAGCGGCCACGCGTCGTGCGGATGTCCGTTCGAAGCTTTCGAATTGGGATTGTTCCGGCTGGAACCGCTTACAGTTGGGAATGAGTGCAATGCCATCTCCTACCGTATCACCTGCCCATCACTCACCCACCATACCCTTACCGTAACATCTTCACCACTCGTAGTATCCTCGAATACGCGACTGGAGGATCGATTGAGGCGAGCCGTGGGCTTTGACAACACGGGAAATGTGAGGGTCTGGCCGGGAGGAGAGGCGTTGGCTTTCTGGATTCTGATGCATCCCGAGATTGTCAGGTATAATTCACGGTAGTAGGTAGAGCGGAGGAAGCGTAACGCGCAAGAGCTGATATAGACGACTGGTAATCAGGCACAAGCGGGTTCTGGAGCTCGGTTGTGGATCTCTGGCGTTGCCTACTGTAGCTGCTGGATGGTCGGGAGCTACGAAGGTCCTAGCCACGGATGGAAACGAGGAGAGCCTGAGAAGGGTCCGGGAAATGGGAGTGGAGACGAGGCGATTGGTGTGGGGACAAGACGAGGACGGGCAGAGGTTCGACGTGCTTCTGGCTGGAGATGCAGTGTTCTTCGAGAGGAACTATGACGGATTACTGGATACGATGGAGAGGAGATTAGAGGAGGGAGGAGTGGTACTGCTGTCGTCTCCCGAGAGGAAGGGCAGTTTGGAGAGATGGAGGAAGAGGGTGGGGGAAGGGGGAGGGTGGACGATGAAGGAGGTGGAGGGGTTCGAGGAAGAGATGGAGAAGAGGGTGCAGATGGAGAAGCAGAGGAGGGATGGCGAGTGGCCGGTTATGCTAGAGATGAGGAGGAAGGCAAAGTAGATATTGTCGGTTCTCGCATTCAAATTTGCGTTCCAATGGTAACGATTCCGTATTCCGTTGATTGTTTGCACTTTTGGTTGTGCACTTGTGCTAAATAACGCAAGTCCAGTCAAGAATGCGCGGAACGAAAATTTGAATACCAGGGCGACAATAGATTGTGTAATATAGAGTACAAAGTGCATGAAGAACTTAGTATAGAGTAGCTGATATGCTAATACACTGTGTGTATGTGGAGTGCATCGTTCTAATCGAGGCTTCGATTTGTGTGAAAAGCAACGATAGTATATATCATAGCTTAGAATAGCTGTTGGAGCGCTGTTTTCTTTCTACCAAGGTCTCGGCTGTGCTGCGTTTGCTGTTGTGACATACTCATCCTTTGGGAATATCAGTTGAACATTCATTTCAGTTGGTTCATTCGTTGTCCATTCATTCGGTTGTTCAAAGGTGCTATATTCGTTAGCCGGTGCTATTTGTCAATCTTGGGTTTGGTGCTTGATTAGATGCATTCAAGGACATCCAGAGAGCTTATCGAGTTCATTCACTTGTGCATGTTATGCTACGCATCCTCTCGGTAACTGGAAAGAGCTTATTTTTCGGTGCGATATTCGGTGATAAAGATGCAATCCTTTGGAACCGCGACCAGTGGTCGTCCAGATAAAGAGTGTACAACTTCAAATACAATTTTCTATTGTAGGAACGAACTCAATTAGACTCTGTGTGACAAGTATGAGAATGGGACCTGTTTCGTGAAAGATTAGAAAGAGTATGGGTGTTTCAAGGTTAGCTTCTATGTGGCAAAATATTTATGTAGGCAGGATCTGCCGGTAGTTTACAGCAGTGAGTCGAAATATTTCATTTGGGGAATAAATTTAATTTAAAGAATATCGTGTATTTTGCCCTTCTTACATAACCTGTCTACCGTACCCCTTAGCTTAAGCTACCGTAACCCTTCACTACAGGACTTGCACGACTCGCTGGCCTACGTTGTACTGCAGCAAGCCAATCGATTGACGGAGGAATCGAGGACGGACGGGCAAGCGGGGATACGGTTTGACGAGGAGGTTAGGGGGAGGGAGTGCAGAGGGCTTTCGAGAGATGTTATTCAAGCACTTCACGGCTAACCGGTTCTACAGAATATAAGGCAATCTTAGTAGATCGATAAGAAAGAAAAGCTTCGCAATGAGTAGAGTACATACATGGGCAGAGTTATCGACAATTTTTTTCGGCCGGGCCTACCAAAGCATAGATTAAGGTCGTGTTTAGCCTACCAATAAGGTTCATTGTATAATGTGGTGCCAAGCTACCGTTCTAACAAAATTAGGGGCCTACCACCCGACAGTCGGGTCCTTGCCCATGTATGGTAGAGTAAGCCGTGTTCTCTCAGGTGCTACGAGCCACCTCTCGTCTTGTGTGGGAGACAATCACGAAGGATTGGACGGGAGACCTCATGGCCTTCTCGAGGTATGCCCTAGTCTTGTTTACAGTAATTATGCTTTGCTTTTTCCTATTCTCCGGAAACTCGATTCTTTATCCCGGCTACGGTACTCCCCCCGTACAGACACGCGGGTCGCGAGGTCGTCCGCGACGAGGACGTTGCTCTACTGATGCGCCGGAATCCTGCGGCGGTGAGTTGTCTGAGCCGGGAATTCCTAAGATTCCGGCTTTTTGAAATTCCGGATTCTAAAATCGGGTTTCGTATTACGGTAGGTGCGTTGCAGTTGCAAGCGGCAGAGGCTGCGATTGAGGAGGATGCACTGGGGAATACGACGAGGAAGAGGTATTATTGATTGATGAATTTTAAGATGTCAATACAGTTGAATAGTAGTCATTAGAATGTGGCGTTACGCAGAGAAAAGTAAGGATAGGCAGAAGATAACTGTACAGGGGAAAATAACGTATTTGGTTACATTTTTCGGGCTGTAACCCCTCCCACCGCAAATCGTTTTTACTGCATACCGCTGTTAAAAATCATCCCCACTGCATTTCCAAATTCGCGATTTACATGGCTGCCCTACCGCAACTGGTAAATTACCCTCCCCCGCGCGAAATGCGTTTCAAGTATGAGTATTTATCCCCTGATATAGTAAGTATGGAGTTGTTTTAGAAAATCGAACGAGCCGTCGACCAGTGGAACTTCCGTGGCAGAGGGACGGGCAGTGAAGGAACCGAGAGTTGAAGAGGAGAAGGAGAACGAAGAGAAGGCAGGGGGAGTCAATGAGGGGGACGACGATGATATCAGTGAGTGGGGGAGGGGGTAGGTGGAGAAAGTGGTGTGCGGTGGCTTGGGGGAGATGAAAGATCAAAGATCAGACTGGGAGGGCTAGGGAATTGCTTGCAGTTGAATGCACGCCGTCAACGTCGAAGGTACACAGCCTGCCGGCACTCCATCCATTGGTATTGTTCTTCTTTGCTACCATTAGATGTTATCTCTTCCTTTTTGCATCCCATACGTGGGCATGGACCGGAAGTATGGGTGGTATGCCCATATTTCTTTGTAATTTTGCTTTGGTAGGCCTATATTTCCTACAAAATTTCAATTGGCAGGCTTGATTTCGTATGTTGGTAGGCCCGTTTCTCAAAATATTGCGGGGAAGGTTGCCCATGTATGTTTGCATCCCCCCTATCTCAAAAATTTGCATGCTGACAATGATTTGCAAGAGATGGTTACTGTTGTTAGTACCAGCTAATCGATGCAAGTAATCAGGCACACTCGACCCCCTTGACCGTGCGCATTCGATCGATGACTACAGTGACTTCATCGAAGATTCCGATGTCTGCCATCTCTCCCATTCCCGACGGGGGCATAGTGGCACAACGATTGCTATTTGAGAAGCAATTGGAGGATTTGGCGGAGGAGGACGAGGAGATCGAGGTTGAACTAGAGAGCTTATATTGCTAGGAGGTTATTCTAGCCTTTTAACAAAGCAGAATATTGCTAGTGGAGGGGTTATTGCGGTTTGATGAGATTGAGGATAGCAATTTAAAAAATCAATATTTCAAAATTTCAGAATACGGTAGTGGACCTGCGGGCTCAGCGAGAGCGGGAAGAGGAGGAACGAAGGGAGAGGTGAGTAGAGCATTCCATTCGACTCTTTTCGACCAATACCTTTCGCTGCTGTTGGTGACGACACGCGTCGCGGTTATGAGTGATGAGCATGAAAGATAAAAGAGTAAAATACCCGAATGGAATGCTCCATAGAAAGGATCTGCTGCTTTCTTTCATAGTTCATGCAAGCTGTTCATTGGTAGTAGAAGAATGTACCGTAAAGATGCTCTAGACTGACAAGCCTTCTCTTTTCCCACCTTACTGTCTTCCTCAGAGAGATGCAAGAGCGGGACGCGCGTGCCTCTGAAGCGGGCCTACTCAATTCCTCGTCCGACTCCCCTCCCTTTCCCAATTCCCGGTCGCCCCCGGTTCCGGCTCCCGCACGGAACAAACCGCGACCGGGCGACGACGATTACGGTAATCCCTAGAATGGAAATTTTATTTGGAGTAAAGGAGTTATTTTATGTGTTTTTTTACATTGTATTCTGCATTTTGAGATTCGTTCGAGGATGACGACATACTGTTGTTCCAACCTCCACCAACCGCTGCGGAGCAGGGAAAGAGTGTACAAGAAAAGGCGGAGAGGTCTGCATGTAAGTATGCTTACAATTTGGGGGTTTTAGGTTTGCATAATCTAGAGATTGCAAAGGAGAACTTGCTGTTTTGATTTTTTTGAAAGGATTACCGTTTACCATCGTATGCTTACAGTATACTTACAGTAACCGAGGCAGAGGTCCTACGGGAAATGTGGGATGAGGAAGAGGAGGCGGAGCCGGACACTTGGGACAGGAAGATGATGAACGACTCGGCTGCCAATACCGTACCTCTCGGACGGGGTGCGGTAGGTGGACAGGGTACGGTAACTGGCGGATACGGTAGAATGCAGGGAGGGAGTACGGTAGCTGTTGCTGAGAAGAAGGAGGAGAAGCCTGCTGTGGCGACGGCAATACAGAGGAACGGTGAGTCAACGAATTATTCGACATTCTAACAGCATAATATACTTTTTCGTATGCATTCCTCCAAGCTTTGTACGAAATTCAAAGTTAAAAATGACAAATGTGTTATGAAATGAGATAAATAGATATGAGGTTCCGTGTATTGGCTACCGTACCCCGCTTCGCAGTATACTGTACTATTGCAGACAGCGCTGACTCGTTCTTCGACGATTTTGATGATCCCGTAGCCGCCGATAAGCCCTCTTGTTCGACCGCTACCGTACCCCCAACCAGAGCGAAGACTACGATACCAGGTACCGTATCCTCTCTTAGTGATTCTTCGGAAAGGAATCCTGTGAATTGGCAAATTCTACCGATATTCTAGCTGTATTATTCAGAAACGGTCACGCTGGACGACTCTTTTGAAAACTTTGTGCTCGAAACGACAGCAGAGACGAAGGAGAATGACAAGAAGAAGAAAGATGAGGAATATGGTGGGTTTCTGATTCTTCCTTGACAATATTCTCTACAGCCCCATTTTTGGCATCGAGGAGATTAACCGTTTCGCTTTGAGATTCGTTCGAAGACGACGATTTGATGGGGAAGATGGGAGGCAGCGGAGAAGGAGTCAAGGAGCATGGTGAGTAGCAGTAATCTTAGTTTTCAAAAATCAAGCAATTTCCACTTTTTACCTTACTTCAAATTTTGAAGTAGGGAAGCACGTGGAAATTAGTTGAAAATAGTCAGAGTTGATGGGTGCACCGAAGTTTAAGACGAATTGCGAGCTTCAGATTCGTTCGACGATGACGGTGACGTCATCTTGGAGAGGGCTATGCGTGCCAGTGGAAGGGGAGAGATAGAGAAGAAGAAGAAGAAGAAGAAGGAGGAGGAACCAGCTACAGCACACGGTAAGGGCTTGCCTGTATGAGGAGAAAAAGGCGATTTGATTGTATTTATTTTGGGATGGGCCTCTCCCGTCGCAGACCGCTTTGTTTAATACTATGAGATGGTGGGGTCACCTTTACTAAGGTGACCCCATCAGCTAATTTCCCTGGTTCAGATTCCTTCGACGACGTGCTTTTCGACGACACTTCTGGGGAGCAAAAGGCGGAACCCGTTGTTGGGCAACCGGCACAGGCTGAATACGGTAAGTCGTAGCCAACTATTTTATAGTTTTTTTCCAATCTTGTTTTTTTCTCCTCTCTTATTTCGTATTTTCAAATTTATATGATTATGTAAGGCGGCTTTATTTGGGCAGCATACAGTTTTTTTTAATTACATGCGCAACCATTGAGTACTGTTGCAAACGTGTTCCTCTCAAGATTCCTTCGACGATGACGACTTCTGCGCCCCGTCACCGCGAACCCCCGCAACTGAAGCAGCTTCGACGACGTCAACGTTAAGGGTTACGGTAGCTTCAGGGGCTGCCGGGAGTACTGTAGGCACAAGTACGGTATCCCAGAGGACGGGGCAGTCTGGTGAGAGTTGTTTGCGAGTCTTCTAATGTATATTATGCTTTTTTGACAATTAAAAAAGTTCATAGGGTATCTTGAAATCTTTTAAAGGCAGATTAATATTTGCATAACTCTTTTCAGATCGCCGCTCCTCGCGGGGTCAATTCGCGGAGGACATCTTTGGCATGGCAGAGATTGAAGAGGACGAGAGAAGGGAACGGGAAGAAGAAGAGAAGTCGAGGGGAAAGGGGGATGGAAGGGAGAAGAAGAAGAAGGAGACTCCGAAGGGACGGAGTGGAGGTATTCAATGAACATTATTCATTAAGACTTTGCGATGAACACTTTCAAATACTGAAGAAGGTGCAGATTTAAAACAGCGATACCCTTTGACATAGTTGTAGTGGATTATTCGAATGTGTTGGTGGGAGAAATGAGGAAGTGCTCCATCGGCTGCATCAACTAGAACCATAGGTAAAATAGTCACGTCATTGAATTTCAAAGTGCCTTGATTCTTTCATAAATAGGCAGGTAAAAGTGCCTTGAAATGCACTAAAAACCACCAAAAATAGCGTAACTTGACATAAATAGATAGATTTTGAGGTAAAAGTGCCGGAATTCTCAAAATTTTCTAGGAAAAAAAGTGCCTTGATTACGTCGTTTCCGACGTATATTTTATCTATGACTAGAACGTCCATGTTGATCCGTAATTGCAGCCTTCTCCACCTTCTTCGACTCTCCCCCTAATGATGGGACGCGTGAAGACGAGCACAAATCGTCTACGTCGAGACACCTACCAGAGGTACCCCTCCCCATTTACCGAGAGAGTTACTATTTATCGCGTCTTACTGAAGTTTGCCCTTACTTCCGCGATCAGATTACGGCGCATTCACGTAATTGCAGGTTGCACCCCGCCAGACGAGCGACTTCATTCCCGCGCAGAGAACGCCGATGGCTGCCAGGGGAAGGGGAAGGTTAGCGAGATTAGGATAGATAGATGTTTATCCGCACTTTACATAGATAATGACGATGACAGGAATGCAAAGTGCTAGGAAATATCGAGAAAGCAGGTTTAAGAGAGCACAACTAAAGAGGTTCCGAGAGGGGTCGTCGCTTTGTACTTTTCCCTTACCCCGAACCATATCCATGAAAACAGGCATCGCGATGCACCTTGATGGTATCGTAATGTATCTCAGGCCTTTTCGCCGTGGAGCTAGTGCGGCAAGAAGGAATGCAGCGGCGAAGAAGGCTGAACCTGTCAGGTGAGGCCGTCATACTAATTGGCCTGTGATAGGCTCTTGCAATTAGCTATATGAGAAACCTGAACGAGAGCAGGATCCCTCTGTCTTATCTATGCTTTTTTTATTTACGTCGATTCACAGCCGGACGGCCACAATAGACTACCCCCACTCGATCACACCATGAAAATGGGCGGTTATTTCAAATGTGGTTAGAAATCATGCATGCGTGGTTTTGGCACCGTGCCAAAGTGGGGGTCCCGTCCGGCTGTGCGATTTATGTTTTTTTTTCATGTTGAAGAATATGCAGCTTCGTTGTCCGCTTTTCATTGATCCTTCTCTCTTTCCACTCAATTCCTTGATATTCAATTTCTCTATTTTATATATTTTCAAGCCACGATTCAGGGCCGAGATTCGCACGCCCTCGCGATTGTCTGATGTGATGAACGACGACGACGAGGATTTTGACGCTTCGATCTTTGATGACTAACATCTCATAGAGATGAGGCTCGTCCACTCGCGAGATGTAGGCTATTGAATGTTCATAAATGCAGATGTTCATAGCTCAGAACGCTTCCACCGTTACCCATAATACTAGGTCTGGAATATAGATTTGCATACTGAAGACTTGCCTAGATGCAATACGCTAACGTGTGCTTTCAGTCTTGTGATATAAAGTTCCCTTTCCACGACTAACAGCGCTGGTTCTGACAGTGTAGTAAATAAGATTTTTCACTATTGTTATTTCTTTATTGCACAGATTTATTCGTTAGTACAAATTACACTGGGATCTTGAAAGAACGGGGAACTGTCGTTAAGCTTGCAAATATTTTGAACCACAATAAAAATTAAGTATACTGCTAAGATCTGGAACGACAAGAATCTATACGCCTCTGTTGAAAATATTACAAATGAACATACATAAAATTATAACTACATATGTAGGCGTCTAATATTACTGGACACTACAAGCAATCAAAATAAGCAACATTCTCCTATATAAACGGTATGCTAAAGTAAACAATTCCTCTACGGGCTATTTTGTTATACTTCATGGACCTTTACAAATGGCTGATACTTGAAAAAACATAACACAGGTACTTGAAAAACATAAGACATTGTCTACTCTTCGCTCCTCACGAGAGTTCCTCGAGACTGGCGCTGGGTGCCGTCGGCTGCGACAGATTCGACCTGCAGAGCCGCTTTGCAACATCTTCAACGACCCCGGTTGGCAGTAGTCAATAGTATAATTGGAATATTTTAATATGATAATAATAATTTCAATATTCGAAGTTCAGAAACTTGCTATGTAAACTTACAACATGTTGACGGTAATCCGTTGGATGCCGAGCATTTTCCTGATGCGCGATTGGATCGTCTTGTTGATCAGAAGGTAGACGAAGGCCGGCGTTGCTTAAATAAGGGGAAAATGTATCGGATTGAAGCTAAGCAAAGACAACTTATTATAAGAGCTTTTCTGTTATATCCCACTCCAAGGTATACCTGCTCATTTCGAACTGGGCTAGTCATTAAATGGTATATCATTTATTCTTTTCCCGTTACACGTTTTGGGAAAATATTCAAGCTGTATCAGTGAGTTGTAAAAGCCGAGTGGCTAGTGCATCACTGGACATACAATTAGTGAGCGCCCATCCAAATTGGCTCATTGCTATGATCACACTGGGCACCGGGATGAAGTTCATGTAGGCGTATCTGAAAAGTTTATTTATCTTTGATTAATACTTGGAAAGATTGAATGTGATGTTTAATTCAAGTCAAACTACCTGAAAATTATAGGCAAGAACAGAGAACCAGGCCAACTATGGGTTCAGATGAAGCAAAAGAGGGGGCGGGAAGGCAACTAGAATAAACACAAGAAACGCCTACGTGGCAGAAGTGAACGTGTTGATTACACAGATGATCGAGGCTTGGATGATGAGCTGAAATAAACATTGAAAGTTCTAATTCCTTTTGGGAATTCTTAAAACTCCTTCCCTGGCTAAGAAGATCTTGAAATTTTACCTACCGATTTCATCGAAACGAGCCGATCCTTGACCTTGGTGTTCGCTGCGATTCGCTCCTGAAACATTATATTGTGGTACACAAACTTTTAGAATACGCGATGAATACTCAAAACGAAGTGCATTCGTGCACGTGTCTTGCACTATGCTCACGTGTTCGGATAAGTTGCTATTTTGCCTATTTTCGAAATTTCGTGTGAAATTTGTATAGGTTATGTGAAATATATGGCATACAATGCAACGTTCTGGGTAATTTCATATATAAATGATGTGTAGAATGACAGCTAAAGTTTTCTCGCGCTGATTTTCGGAATGTGAGTATGCACAGAAACATTTCGACCTGTGTGCTTACCTAGTATGGCTTTTTGGGTGCCGCTTTGATTAAATATTACACCAATCCGCCATACCTCAAATGCGTAGACAAACATCAGAATAATGTAGAGAAAGGCCGCGATAATGACCACGCCCAAGTTGTTGACAGTGTGAAACCAGGCGATGTACTGAATCTTAGTGGCTCTTCCAGTTTTTGCAAATTATCTAAAATAAGCTAAGCAGTGGAGGAGTGAAGAGACCCGCGAAGAGAGCGTAGCACCCGCAGAACATGAGCAGGTAGTCGTTGTAGCGCTGACAAGTAGCACTGTAGGGCTATCTATGTACTATCTAGAGGTTTGTGCTAATTCCACAAAAATCTATCAGGTACATGTAATTATTTATACATTTATCGCCGGGGAACGGTGATATTCTGTGATATTCACTATGAAGCGCGCTAATGCGTAGTCTCGGCAGCGAGCTGCATACAAAAAATGTGCTCATTCCAGGTCTTTGAACAACCGGCTGCATAACATC
>LS819595.1:562097-575555 GCA_900490955.1 Micoletzkya japonica
CAGTCTTACTGCGTTTAGCGCATAGTAACGAGGCAAATGGCATCGAGGTATTCCCGGAACAAATAAATATTTCTCGCTCCAGAAATTTTTTAAAAATATTTTTCAAACGCTATTATCTTTCTTATCGTCTCAGAAACATATTCTAGAAGTATGGCCATGTTTGGTTTCACAAAATTTCTCGCTTCCATGTCCCTTTAACTATGCCTTGCATAGATATCCTTTCTTCTCTAATTCTCCGATTCTTCCGGTGACGCTTGTATATAGGCTGCTGCCATCTTTCTGGACTACGGCAGCATGAAAGTGAGAAGGTGTAGCCGCAAATACCAATGAGCAAAGTTCATTTATTCCATGGTAATGCTCTTACTCGGAGCATATTGGGTAGAAAGGAAGTAAACGTAGTTGATTTTATGTGGGTAAGGGGTGCGAAGTTCGGCAATATATTTAGAAGGTAGAAATAAGTCGGGGAAGAATTAACATTATGACACTTTAGGATTAGTCCAGCGTACCTTGAAGAATGAATAGCCAAGCACGGAACTCAGCCGATTTGCGACCAGTAGTAGGCAAAGGATGGAAGAACCGCACCAGGTGGCTGCAAAGACCTGTCTTTAGGATGAATCATACTCTTCTCAAGGAATGTCCACTTGAATCACTCCAAGCGCTAAATATGCTTCGCGGTGTTATACGTGTTTGTTTTACCAAATTTAGAGGAGGTTCATTAGAAACTGTAATAAGTTCAAAGCGCTGGCGACACCCGGACTGATTCGATTAGTTTCTATTCTATAATATGTTCTTTGCTCTCCATCCCTACGTAAATTAGCCTCTGACCATGGTACTTAAAGGCCTTCTATAAAATGAAAGAGCATCATAAAATGCTGACGATTGCACGACTATAATTCTCTTTGTATTGGCTCACTCATGGCCATCCCTCCGACGATAACGTTGAAGACGGGTCTCGTACAGTAGACTGCACCCTGCATGATTTGGACGGAGATGATGAGCGACGAGAAGAACAGACCACACATGTCAGCGATGCCCAGGAAGAACATGATCTGAATTTACATCGTTCAGATCCTAAATTCTCAGTTAACGAGAAGTCAGGTAGATAATACGGTAGCTTCTAGGAGCACCTTGTAGCACGAGGTCTTGAACTCCATGCGAAGCGCGAGCACACAAGGGAAGTAGAAGATCTGCAGGGAAGGCCTATATTATGTGTACGATGGCCCAGATGTATGACAAGTCCCGATTGCGAGGTTGGAAAATGGCTACCTCGCTGACGAATCCGACGAGAAAGAGTGCCATGCCGAAGAGGAGGTCGGGTTGCCCGTACGTTTCGCTCCACTGTTCCGAGGTTAGGTTGGCAGCGCTGCAAGCAAACCGTTTGCATATGTGATACGGCTTACAATTAGCAGTAAGCGTCAAATAGCCCAACCTAGATGTATACAATAATGTAATCTACAGCAAATACAAAGCACATTGGAGAGTGGACCTCAGTGTGGATTTGAACAACGAGTGCGTCGTTCAATCGTGGTAAAGGCTGATTCTGAAGTGAATTCTTCCAACGAACCTGCAGTTGTACTCCGGTAGATAGGGCATCTCCCATAGGGGACGGATCTGCTTCATCAGGACCATCTTCTTCGCAGCTTCCACCAGTCAAAACTGAGACTCGCCCCGAACCCTCAGGGGGGGGGGCGTGAGTTTAGCTTTCAACTTACGTCGAGGGGTTATTCGTGGGTATTACATAGAGCCTAATGCTCAGGTTCTCTATATGTCACCAGACCCCTTTGCAAGGGGATATTATTGCTCGCGAAGCGTATCATTTGGGCGGTTGCGCAACTCCCACGCTCAGCAGTGATTGCGAAGCTGGCTAGTTAACTAGTATACATCGGATTACAAAGTCAATGGAATCAAAAGACGCTTCACAGATTTTTTGTCAGGAATGAGATCTGTACGCAGTTCACTGTAGATTTATTTAGTTCTTTTTGTATTCTCCAGCTCTAATGCAGTACCTCAAAATTTTGTATAATATTTGAGGCATACATTTTATATGCTTACAAACTCAATTTCGTCCAAACTCTAAACGGATGCTCGGTCTGGATGCAAGGGGAGCTGGCGCTCCTCTTGCATCCAGACCGAGCATCCGTTGGGACTGAACCTTAAACACTACGACATTCTTCTTTCGGAACTCCCATGCCTAGTATCCTAACGTCACGGTGTTCTGACAACAGTGAAAATGTTAAGCGAACGAGATGCAGACAAATAACCCCGATTTCGGTAGGAACTCTCGCGCGGAAAACACCGTATCCTAAGCATTTTGGCTCGTTCGCTTAACATTTAGAACACTGTTACGTTCTCATTATCTTGCACGTATATCTTGAAAAAAACGTATATCTTGCACGCAATAAATGTTTTGACATTCAGTTGCGGCAAAGCACGTATTTAGTCTATGTCAACACATAAGTTCATGTATATAGTTTAATGTCAGCAAGATTACTAGTGAGCAAAAGTGCGCAGGGTTTGCATGGCTCTTACTGAGGGCAAATTCTTAGTCTACCGTAGAATACGGTAATCAATTGCTATGAGACAATTTTATTGTACTGCTTATCGTATAATATTTTGTCTGGCTACGAGAGTGGGAGAAGGAAAATAAATTTATCGATTTATGAAATTAAAAAAAACTAATAGTAAAGCGTGACGCCGTAAGTCGAACACCATCTTAGAGATTACGGTTTCTGCCGTATTTACTTAAATTCTACAATCTCTTAGATATTATAACTTCCACGAAAGTTGCCCAAAAGTACGCAAACGATTGCGAACTGTCTATGCAAATGCGCGCTAATCTACCTCTCCGGCTTCAATTTTCTTACGATTCTACTAATTCCTGCCATGGTCAAACGTAATGGCTCAATTGGAAGTCGTAATCAGCGGAAACAGCTTGTTATTTCAATCAAAATTATTAAATCGTTCCGTTTCTGTGGACAACTCCCGTGGAACCTCTAATACCAGATCTTCAGAGTAGGCATGAGACTAGAGACATACTGTTGTGTAGCTATTATGCAAAACAAGTATGTTCATCTTATCGACAGTTACTTATTACACGATGCATAAATACCATCTACACTATTTCCGAGTATTAATCATGATCGCATACTTCATTATATACCAAATAATGTACGGTTGATATACCGATAATACATAATATTACATGATAATACATAATATAATATTATCGATAATACAAGACCTTTCACAACAAAAAATATAGATTTTTTCAAACTGCAAGTGTGATTCACTAAAAACATAACACACCATTCTCACCTTCTGATGACTTGCGTTTTATTAATTTTTGAAACCTATATTTACAGTATACAGCATTGCAATGTTAACCGGGATTACTATCCCTAATTTTTCCTCTCTGTTCCCCTCGCGTGCGGTTCGCTCCCTCATTCGTCTCTCAACCAAGAGTCATCCCACGCAATTTCAACCCAGGATCAGAAAGAAGAATCCTCCCCTCTGAAGACTTGGCGTACGAGGGGAGTACGCGCCAATCGAGGATCAAGAGGCAACTCAAGATTCATCGTCACCTCGGACTGAGTGATTTTTGAAGAAGTCTCTGACCGCTCCTATCTATATCAAAGCCCCCTCCTTTGGACCCAAATCCACTGATAGTCCAGATAAAGGTGTAAAACTGGAAAACTATCCCTAAGATCTGCTTATTGTTAGAAGAGACGAAAGATGAAGTGAAAGTCTTTATAGCATTATAATATCAACTAATTTCTTGTGATTCTTTAACGACCTTGAACATTTCACCATTGATTCGTGAATTTGTCCTCCAATATCTTGTACCAACTTGAGCAAACTTCAGATTCTTGAGACGAGCAACCATGCGAAAGGAGCACTGAAAGGACGAATGAATCCATCCATTGTCTCTACACCGTAGTCTCCGCACTCTCCGACCATTCAAATCTCCCTCTAATTCCATCCCTTCCCTCTCCCTCCTGATTACCCTTCCAATTCCCCATCTTTTGATCTCCTGACCGCCCTCCTCCCTCTCTGCCCTCGAATGAGTCTCGCTCGGCATATCTCTGTCGTGTCTGCGTCTCTTCACCGTCCCCCGCTCTCTCGCTCCCCTCCCCTCTCCCCGAGGGGTATATAAGGGACGGGTCGAGGCCGTCCTCTCATTCTTCTATTCGACATGACTTCTGCCTACTTCGGCGTCGGCGGTGGATCGAATCCTGGGGCGACGAGTGCGTACTTCGGAGTGGGCGGAGGAACACCCGGAGGGGCGGCCAAGCCGGCAGGAGGCGGAGGAGGTACGGTAGCTACAGTATACCACCCCCAGACAACTCCCCCAGGTCCCATACAGTACCCCTATCCGTAGACCCCGCTAGACTCCTCCCTACAGTGTTCGCTATCCAAGAAAGCCGCCTGCCCGTTCTACCGTATGCCCCATACATAGTAATCCCCACAGTACTGCTACCCCGTCCAAGCGCTAACATAAAGTACGCTTCCGCTATCCCAATCTACAGTGATCTCCAAACCTACAGTATGACCCCTACCGTATCGCTTACTCAGGAGGAGGATGCGGAGGAGCGGGAGGAGCGCAGTCGGCTTACTTCGGAGTGGGAGCAGGAGGAGGAGGGGGCGGAGCCACGTCGGCATACTTCAGTGTTGGGGGAGGCGGAGGAGCGGTCGGAGGAGCCCCACCCCCGCCCGCGGCTGGTGAGGGGAGGGTACTGTAGCAGCAGGGAGGGTACTGTAGCAGCAGGGAGGGTACTGTAGCAGCAGGGAGGGTACTGTAGTATCAGAAGGGGCTGTGGTATAAATGAAGGTGTACCTTTGCGAGATTACTGTAGTATTCGGGGGATATAGTCAGCCGTAAACCTCAAAAATTGTGGTATTGTGCAGTAACCCGACATACCGTAAGCCTCCCCGATCCTCCGATTTCAGCCCCAATGGGTGGATCGTCAACGATGACTGCTGTTGGAGGAGCGCCCATGGGTGGAGGAGGAGGATGTAAGGACTCTGGATGGAGGGCAAATGGGGAGGGACTCAGTGGTATCAAGGGGTGAGTCAATTGCAGCCTCGACGATGACGGCCATCGGAGGTGCCCCCAAGATGGGATCCTCGACCATGACGGCTGTGGGCGGAGCCCCGCTTGGAGGAGGATGTAAGGGATTACTGTAGAGAATACTGTAGCGAACGGTAATCTTAGCGTAATCTCACTTTTGTCACTTCTTACCGTAACCTTTGCAGCGTCCACGATGACGGCGGTGGGTGGCGCTCCTCTGGGAGGCGGATCCTCGACGATGACGGCAGTTGGCGGAGCACCAATGGGCTCGTCTACTATGACCGCGATTGGAGGAGCTCCGCTGGGTGGCGCTGGAGGATGTACGTTGGTTGCCCCCGTCATGATTACTGCACAGTGTTCCGGCACTAGTGTAAATGTTAAGCAAACGAGTTGCTCGAAATTTCCCTGATTTGGGCAGGAACTCTCGCGTGGAAAACATTTGGGCCCAAACATTGTGGCTCGTTTGCCCAACATTTTGGAACGTTCTGTCTGTAGATTTCGGTATTGGGGAGTACGGAAATGGAGTAGATTGGTGACCTTTCAGCTTCGACGATGACGGCGATCGGCGGTGCTCCTCTTGGAGGCGGATCTTCGACGATGACTGCCGTCGGCGGAGCTCCCCTAGGAGCTGGATGTCAGTGGGGTTGCTGTAGATGGGTTACTCCTGTAGATGGGTTCCTGTAGATGGTCCACTGTACTGTACACAGCAAAAAAATAATCCGGGGAAGTATTGCATGGTTACAGCTTCGACGATGACGGCTATCGGCGGAGCTCCCCTGGGAGGAGGATCTTCGACGATGACCGCAGTGGGAGGAGCACCCATGGGTGGAGGAGGATGTAAGTGTACTGTAGGGATACTGTAGGTGTACTGTAGTACGATCAGGGTAACTTCGGGGGTCTGACGGTGATCGATCACTGAAACATCGTGGGTCTTTGCAGCCTCAACGATGACTGCAATCGGTGGCGCACCGAAGGGAGCCTCGACGATGACTGCGGTTGGCGGAGCTGTTGGAGGTAAGGGAGAACTTTCTAGGCTCCTTCCGCTATTTCATTATAAGAATTGACGAATCGCTAACTAAGACTGTTTTCACCCATAATACTCCCATAATACCGTAATAATAATAACGCCGTGACTCTGCAGGCGCTCCCCCTCCCCCAGCTGGCGGCGGAGGAGGCAGCAACACGACCTCGGGCTACTTCGGCGTGGGCGGAGGAGGCGCCCCAGGCGGCGGTGGAGCCACCTCGGGCTACTTTGGTGTCGGCGGGGGCGGGGCCGGAGGTTGGTATATACGGAGATGCGAGAGGGAGTCTTTGTAAAGTGCACCATTAACCTATACATAGCCACGTATACCGTACCCCTTTCCTACCGTATTCCATTCCTACCGTACTCCCTTGCAGCCCCGAAGGCAATTCCTGGCCAGTCTGCGTACTTCGGAGTGTCTGGCGGTGCAGGTGGAGGAGGTGCCACTTCGGCCTACTTCGCTCCCAAGTAAAGACGCCACTCACTCACTCCCAGACCCCCTCCCGACTAATAAAGTTGGGGACAAATTGGCGATGAGAGTGCACGGACACACGGCATATCTGGGGGGGGGCACTTACCATCGTAATAGTACGACTGGTCTGGATGAAACTATTCTGAGTTAGCATTTACCTAGCAGTTCCTTTTCTCATTCTTGTCTGTTCCACTCCTACTCATGGTAGTATGTTTTACTCCACTTTACTCCAATTGCCGCTCGTAACTCGTAATATTAAGGCTCCAAGAAAGTTCCGCCAGAGTTGTGAAAAGTACACAAACGATAGCGAACTGTCTATGCAAATACGCGCCCTGATCTGCCTTTACTACGATTCTACTAATCTCTGCCACATATAAGGGGTCAATTGGAAGCCACGCGTAAGGATCAATTAGCATTGTGAATAGTTTTTTATGTTAATTAGAAGTTTTAAATGGTTCATTCTTCCTCTCCGTCCTCGTCGCGGGTGGTTGGCTCTCTTCATTCTCTCTCAATCAAGCTCACCCCTTTCAATCTTGGACAAGACGATGAATCGTCCCCCCTGAAGACTTGGCGCACGGGGGAACTAGCGCCAAACCAGGATCAAGAGGATACTCAAGATCATGGAGTGAATATTTGGGGGCTGAGTGAGTATTTGACGAAGATTTGAAGTCCCCGAGCTCTCCTATCTATCCTTTGACTTTGACTGACTAGCCCACATAAACGGCGCAAAACTAACTGTAAAAATCGTTCCGTATTTGTGGCCAGCCGCCGTGGAACCTCTAATAGCGTTAATAGCAACTGGTCGTTTGCGCCATGGTTAACTGCTTGTGTTAACTGCCCGCAAACCCGTAAAGTTCAAACTCCTAAACTGAACCTCCGAACTCCTCCTAAACTGCTGTGACCTCTCTGTTCTTCTCGGCGATAGGTATTGTCCATCTTCACTCAGCTTCAGATGTCCTCCATCTCCCTATATCTGCTCCTATCCATCGTCGGGCGTCCGTCCGCGTACAAATTTCTCGTCTACAACGTCAAATTTTGCCACAGCCATTTGAAGTTCAATGGGATGCTGGCTGATTTGCTGGTAGAAGCGGGACATGAAGTGGTAATCGGTTTGAAGACAATTTTCATTCACAAATAACAACTTATCTGATCCGCGCTTCAGATAGCCCTCTTACCGGAGTTGAATCCGGCTCTTGGAGATGGTTCGAAGCTTGTCACTAAACTTGTGCGAGTCAAGCGTTCGCAGGAAACCGCGTGAGCATAGTTTAAGTTGAATTGCGCTAGAAAAAACCTCATTCTTAGCGATTTCGTGAACAACTTCTACAATAACACGGAGCACAATCTGTCATAACACGGACACGGAGCACAACCGATACATTCCGTCCGAGTTATCAAGCAGTTGTGAGTTTAGTAGAGATACGAAACCATATGTATGGCATTTTTGAAACGTATGAGCCTATTCTTTTTCGTTGATGATATAAGTAAAAATAGGAATATCAGTCATAAGAGCGAGTCGATAAACTTTTAGATTGGCGAGTTCTTCAAGAACGCGTTTGGTTCAATGTGCAGAACGACTCTGGCACAAACGGATATTCTGGAAGAGTTGAAGGCACAGAACTTCGACGTACTCGTAACGGAAGCTTTCGACTTCTGTAGGTTCGTTGTATACTTATTGCACATAGCTGAAGGAAACGTACGCGCATTAGACCACTAAACTTTCCAGGATTACTTCCTCTTCTCCAGATTCCTACTATAGTCATCACCAGCTCAACAGGTTACGAAATTTGGGTTAATATATTGCAATTAAATTCCCTTACCTCCTATCTCTCACAAATCTTCAACTGATGCCCATATAACTGATGCCCATACAGAGGATGAATATAGAACAAAATACGCAAATAGACTCTTCCAGTACTATAAACTGCAATTATAGATATTTAGCATAATGCTATTTAGTGTTACAATTATAGATATTTAGCATAATGCTTTAGTGTTATTCGACAATGTGGCTCGTGATCTCGGGATTCCCTTTCCTAGCAGCTACCCAGGTAATTGCTTCCCATATTTTGAGCAGCCCTATTGGTTGTTACTCATATGACTGAAATCTAGAATATTGGTATTATCTGAAAACTAAGAAAATTTTTTTAGCATTCAACGTCGAGAGGGTCGATCCTCACTCAGTTATAAGCAGATTACACAATATTTTCTATCGATACGGGTACATTGTAAGTAGAATAGATGAAAGTACCATAAAATCTAAAACCGCTAAAAAGATGAAATTCTCCATGCATTTGAGGACCATATGGACCAGTCAATGTGGGCCTGTGAGAGGGCATATAGGGAACGATTTGGCTTCTACCCGTCTTTCCCTGTAAGTAAATATTTTATGTTGATTCAGGCAAAGCGTAGACTTTCTAGAGCAAGTCAGTGCAAATACCCCACAATTTACACAATTTACATAAGCCGGGGTAATTAGCCTAGAATAAGAGTTTTGTTCCCCTTCAGGATGATGCTGCGCAAAAATTCGAAAAGTTTGGGTAATTCTCTCTCGGAGCAATGCCTAATACTTTTGATGATATACGTTTATCAATTCAAGCCGTACTGTTCAACTTTACAGCATTCTTGAGCTAGAGACATTAGTTCTATCGAAACTTTCATCTACATCAGTTTTAATCATCTCCCTCCTACGCTGAGTTATGTAGTTGCGCTGCACAGTTTTCAATCTTATTATTAGGAAGTGGTTCCAACACTTTCTCTGAATCTGAACTCTCTGTTTTATGGTAATTATGGAATATAATACACCTCTCTAAATCTCTAATCTACATAATTTGTTTCTTTTCTATTCCATTTCGTTGGGCTTCGTTCAATCTGTCCGCGGACTACAAACTAATCTGATGTGAGATGGAACGGAGCATTTGCGCTGGAAAGTAGGTCTTCACTCTCGAAAAGTCATGTTTCCGAAAGGATTCGTAATCCCATTTCGCCTTTATCTTGAACAACATGCGGAAGTAAAAAAAGTGTTTGCAAGTGGATAGGACAAATATATATGTTCTCGAAAAGTTTTGAGAACTCAAATCCTAACGACTGGGAAAGCGTTCTCTTTATGAATTCGGCTGGTCTGTTTATGCGAAAGTTTATGAATCATTCCCCATCTGATCCCTCGTCTCGAGTGGTTCGTCCTCCAATCGCTCTTCCTCTTCCCTCCCAAGGTTCATCTACGCAGCCATGGACCTTCTCTCAGAGTACGGAGTCCTTTTCGCGGTGATCGCTGCGTCGCTCGTTCCCCTCTTCGTCTCAGCTTGCGGAGGAAAGAAGGTTTTAATCATCTCCCTCTCTAAAATCAGTTTTAATCATCTCCCTCTCTAAAACTAAGAAAATTTTTTTAGCATTCAACGTCGAGAGGGTCGATGCTCACTCAGTTATAAGCAGATTACACAATATTTTCTATCGATACGGGTACATTGTAAGTAGAATAGATGAAAGTACCATAAAATCTAAAACCGCTAAAAAGATGAAATTCTCCATGCATTTGAGGACCATATGGACCAGTCAATGTGGGCCTGTGAGAGGGCATATAGGGAACGATTTGGCTTCTACCCGTCTTTCCCTGTAAGTAAATATTTTATGTTGATTCAGGCAAAGCGTAGACTTTCTAGAGCAAGTCAGTGCAAATACCCCACAATTTTTTACACAATTTACATAAGCCGGGGTAATTAGCCTAGAATAAGAGTTTTGTTCCCCTTCAGGATGATGCTGCACAAAAATTCGAAAAGTTTGGGTAATTCTCTCTCGGAGCAATGCCTAATACTTTTGATGACATACGTTTATCAATTCAAGCCGTACTGTTCAACTTTACAGCATTCTTGAGCTAGAGACATTAGTTCTATCGAAACTTTCATCTACATCAGTTTTAATCATCTCCCTCCTACGCTGAGTTATGTAGTTGAGCTGCACAGTTTTCAATCTTATTATTAGGAAGTGGTTCCAACACTTTCTCTGAATCTAAACTCTCTGTTTTATGGTAATTATGGAATATAATACACCTCTCTAAATCTCTAATCTACATAATTTGTTTCTTTTCTATTCCATTTCGTTGGGCTTCGTTCAATCTGTCCGCGGACTACAAACTAATCTGATGTGAGATGGAACGGAGCATTTGCGCTGGAAAGTAGGTCTTCACTCTCGAAAAGTCATGTTTCCGAAAGGGTTCGTAATCCCATTTCTCCTTTATCTTGAACAACATGCGGAAGTAAAAAAGTGTTTGTTAGTGGATAGGACAAATATATATGTTCTCGAAAAGTTTTGAGAACTCAAATCCTAACGACTGGGAAAGCGTTCTCTTTATGAATTCGGCTGGTCTGTTTATGCGAAAGTTTATGAATCATTCCCCATCTGATCCCTCGTCTCGAGTGGTTCGTCCTCCAATCGCTCTTCCTCTTCCCTCCCAAGGTTCATCTACGCAGCCATGGACCTTCTCTCAGAGTACGGAGTCCTTTTCGCGGTGATCGCTGCGTCGCTCGTTCCCCTCTTCGTCTCAGCTTGCGGAGGAAAGAAGGCTCCGCCTGCGGGAGATGGCGATAAGACGACTGCTTAGGGATGGCCAGAGATGCGGTACCAGAGCGTGTGTGTCGCTGTTGGTCGATTGTCGCGCCTGAACTTGATAAAGATATGAGGGCGGCAAAAAATGGTAATGAGACGGTCATGCCGGATGACCAAGTCATCTCCTTTCCTTCGTGACCGCGTCACGTCATATGACGGTCATCCTTCCACGGTCATGTGACGTGCAGCGGTCATTCTTCAAAATGATGACCGCGTCACGAGAATGTTCATCGGGAGAACTCTAGTCTAGACTACAAACTACAACACAAGATTTACCGTATCCCACACATTCAGATGGCCGTACTGCGGCCTAGAGAGCCGTTCCGAATAGAGATTTTTGCATATCTTGTTGTCTAGATAGACCATACTGCTATGTTTCCAACGACTAACTCAGTAACGAATTTTTTCGTGGGACATTTCCTTTAATAATAAGGAATACTTACTAACATAGTCGGATATCGCTTCCAATCAGACATGATCTCCATCGTTCATCCCTTCTATGATAACCTGCCGCACACCTATGGTGTACCCGAAAAAGATAAAGATAACCTGGAATAACCTTCGTCTCAGCTCGGCCTCGTTTTGGAGGGAAAGAGCAGTTGGCGGAGAGGAGGAAGTGAAGGTGAGATAGATATTCTAAATCAGAAAATTAAGAGAAGATGTACGGAAAGGAATGTCTATGTGATCGAAAGATGTTTCAGTTATGATAACTTATAATTTTAACCATTTCATTTCAGCACGTAGAAAACCCCTTCACAAGTACATCGTCGATAAATCGATATTCCTCAGCGATCTCTAAATACCATAAATTGAAAGAACGCCAGATTCTAAGAAGAAAGCTTCCCAGAATAAGCAAAACTTTTATGTGTAAATTATATTTATGTGTAAATTATTTCACCATGCCCTACGATTGTATTACGGTTCAAGCTTGTTAATACTTTTCCTAATAAGAATAAATAACAGATATGCTTACATTTGTTAGACTGTGGCACAGTATCCAAATCTCGTACGTAAATGTAAAATAATATTAATGGAAAAAAATCCGTACACTCACCTTCCTACTTCGTATGCTACTTCTTCATTCCACTTAGCTCTCTCTCACAATGTTCTAAATGTTAAGTGAACGAGCCAAAATGGTTGGTCCACGGTGTATTCCGTGCGAGAGTTCCTACCGAAATTAGTGTCATTTTCCGGCTTCTCGTTTGCTTAACATTTACATTGGCGTCAGAACATTGTGCTCTTACCAAATAGGAATGATCCACAAGGCAACTTTCCTAAATTATGTACGGACAAGTAAATTCGTAAGTGATTTCAAGATATAGTGAATGTACGCACATAGGTAGTGTCTACATATAGTGGACTCATAGTCCCGCACATGGAACTGAACAAAAGATGAATAATCGAACAAACGCGGGAAAGCTAATATTTAAAGACGGTACCAAGACCCACGAAAGGTAAATTTTGGAAAAGCAATACACGAGGTGTTGGAAAGCGTGCAAAAGAGTATAACAGGCTCTGAATTCAAATAATTTTCTTTCGAATACGGTATTGTGATCAGATGCCTTATATATATATTTATCATCGGCAAGCCGAAAATGTAGCAAGCAATGTTGAGTGAAAGATTCTCCAATATTACAGATGGGTTGGAGTGGGGGGGGGGGGTGGTCAATGCCTTTCAGGGGCTCCTTCCCAGAACTGCGTGTGAGAGTGGTGCGGGTGCTTGAGAGAGAGCGACTGAGACTGACTGAGGGAGTTGAATCTTGGTTGCACTTGCCATAGAAACTAGAAAGACGAGATTTGAATGAATGAATAGACGGGGAGGATACAATATGAGCTGGTAGTCTATGGAACCATCTAGCAGTGCGAAGGGCGAAAGAGTGATATCTAGATGTCTGTCTTGTGAATGGAACGTAAATGCCAAAAGAGGTGTGTCTGTCTTTGGATGCAGTGTAAGTGTAGAACTTAGATCTGACTAAAGTTGAGTCTCCATCCATGATCCTCCTTGCCAGCACCAGGTCAGAGATAACTCTACGATGAGACAAACGAGTGAGGTTGAGAGAGGAAAGACGTTGGTCGTAAGAGGGAAGGGACTGGGGATAGGAAGGAGAGGGGAAACAACGATAGTAGACTATACGGGTGAATGTCTCCTGCACCTTCTCCAGAGCCTTACTGTCCTTAGCAAAATGGGGATTCCAAAAGGGAGAAGCGAATTCGAGGTGAGGAAGGACATAGATACGGAAACACTTGGTAAGTATCTCTGGAGAGTTTACAGAGACTGCCTTGAGAAGGGTGAACATA
>LS819595.1:576371-593465 GCA_900490955.1 Micoletzkya japonica
GGAAGGAGAGGGGAAACAACGATAGTAGACTATACGGGTGAATGTCTCCTGCACCTTCTCCAGAGCCTTACTGTCCTTAGCAAAATGGGGATTCCAAAAGGGAGAAGCGAATTCGAGGTGAGGAAGGACATAGATACGGAAACACTTGGTAAGTATCTCTGGAGAGTTTACAGAGACTGCCTTGAGAAGGGTGAACATAGAAGTGTATGCCTTTTGGCAACGATCAGAGACAGAGGCTGACTTACGGAAGGAAGAGATGACTTGCACACCAAGATCACGAATTTGAGGGAGGACAGAGAGGGGAGTGGAGGAAATGGAGTAGGTGATAGGACAAGCGATAGAGGGAGGACCGAGGTGCAAGACAGAACACTTGGGGATAGACAGAGCAAGTTGGTTGGAGGAAGTCCATGAGGATACTGTATCTAGAGCAGACTGTATTTGAGAGGATCGAGAGAGAGCATTCGAACGATTGTAGGACATGAACAATTTGATATGATAGGCATAAGCGAGCATACGAATATTGGGATAAGGAAAGAGGGTATGGGAGAGATGAGAGATATTGAGGATGAACAGAATGGGACCAATGACAGAGCCTTGAGGAACTCCAGAGAGGACAGGGAGAGGGGACGAGAGAGTGTCTGACAAACGAACAGAGAAGGTTCTATCTGTGAGGAGGGACTCGATCCGCGAGAGTAAGGAACCTCTGATACCATAGTGAGCACATTTAGCGAGTAACTTGGGGAAGGGAACAGTATCAAATGCACGCGAGAAATCGAGATAGACAGCATACCTCTTTTTTTTGGTTGTAATTTTTATACAAGAAATGTTGAAAGAATTTTTGGGGAACTTATGATATTGTGGATTACGTTTGACTTTCGCTTGAACATTCTCACCTCAAAGATTGTAACCTTTCCGCAAAGGTCTGAAGTCCGCTAACATAACATGCACAACACACTCGATTGCTTTTCTACTAAAGATCAGAAAAGATGGGAGAGATCACCATCGCTTAGGAGAAATCAAATTTCCGTTCCGCTGGTAATTGGATGGATCTTCTGCCTTCAAATTGTTGTTTCTCGGAAGATGTTTATTGGGTCGTGTCAATCAAGGTGTTCTCATAAACTTACTTACAAGCAAAAATTTTTCCAGATTTCTAAATGGTTTTTAGATTTCTAAAAATCTTTTAAATATGAAGAAAATCAAGATTTCTGGTAAAAACAACTAAGCAGTTTTTGTGTGCCGTAGAAGTACTCAGGCGGTATTAATTGCTCGAGATCTCTATCTTGGAATCTCTTTCTTTCCAACAATATTTCAGTTGGCTTCTTTCAATCTGCCCGCAGACTACAAAAGTTAATCCAGTTTGAGCTGGAACGGAGATGAATTTCTGGTATATACAAAGGCGGGTCTTCATCCTGCAAAAGTCATGTTTCAGTGAAGGGATTCGTAATCCTGTTTCTTTGGTATCTTGAACAACAAATGTAAATAAAACACTTGTGTTTATTCGCCTAGGGAGTAGACCTCACAAACTATCCACAAATAAAAAAGTCAAACGTCAAGTATATAAAAATAAATAAGTGAGCAAAGGAGAGTTGAAGACCTTCCCTTGTGAGAGAACGATGTGATCACCCGTGGGTACGTGCTGCTGTGAAATGTGAACGATGCTCGATGGTTCACTTTATGAAATAATTTTTACGAAGGCCTTGATGAGACTTCAGCTACATAGTGTGAAGTATAGAAATATCCTATTATTTATACAACACTGCCCCTGCGCAGAGCTAGGTAGAAGCGCCTATTAGCGAATTATCCACAAGTATAACATGCTTCTTCTTGCCTTTCGAAATGACATTATCCTGAAGCTGCACAGTAAATCAGACACCCGGGAAGAATATGTTGTTTGTCCGCGAAACCTGGCTTCTGGTTCGAAAATTGGTAAATCCAGATGTTTGGAAATAAGAAGGTGAGGGTGGAGTCTCTTTCCTGAGAGGAGTATATAAGGCTGACCGAACACTCAGTAACATAGTCGGATATCGCTTCCAAGCAGACATGATCTCCATCGTTCATCCCTTCTATGATAACCTGGAATTCGTCTCAGCTCGGCCTCGTCTTGGAGGGAAAGAGCGGTTGGCGGAGAGGAGGAAGTGAAGGTGAGTTAGAGCCCCTTTCTGTTCTATTATATTGTACCCTTTGAATATAATTTGAGCTTTGAACATAAAGTAAGCTTATCTTTCCCAGTCTTCTATTGGCAACTTGAACTTATTAACTCGTTTTTAAAGAAAGTTTTGTAATTATGAGGATCGAATGACTCAAAATCTGTCAAAATAAAAATCTTCTATCTGCATTATCGTAGTTACTCCTGAAAACTGTGCTTCCTCAATTCGTTCATTTCAGAATATCGCCTATCTTCTCACATACCAGCCGTCGATGAATACAAAAGAAGTAACACGTTCGTGATATGATGTGATAAAGATATCCTGTTTATCTCCAAGTTGATTACATTTTAACAAAGCACCGCTCTACGGCAATCGCACAGTGCTATAAGCCAGATGTAGGTGATTGGGTAATTTATATCGATTATCCCCTCATTATCGATCTCTTGTTCTCTTTATCGAAGACAAGGCAATGAGGCCACAACATAAGGAATGAAGGGGGAAGAATGACCTGGAATTGAGTGGCAGCGGAACACTTGAAAGAATATAATGGGAACTTTGAGTAGGCCCTCCCACGAATCAGGGGGCTTCACTTTCATCGCGAATTTTTGCAGCAGGCAAAAAGCAATCGCGACATTGGTAGATGAAATATTAATCATGAAAGCGGTCGACATAGAAGGGGCTCGATTGCTCAAAACACTAAAATGACTGAAATACAATAATAAAATGCCTACGCTAAGCTACGAGCAATACAAGAGAGAGGAAGTGAGTTTCGCCAGTTCACTTCTTTACAATACATGTTTCGAAAGAAATCAGAAGCTTAACGCATATAAATTGGATATTTTCAATAAAATTATCGTTCATACCTTGTCTACAATAAATATTATTGCTATCTTAGTAAAGAATAATTTACTACCCTGATACTTTGGCGCGCTTGAGGTATCCTTGGCACAATACAAAACATGACCAAATTCTTTCGCGAATAATTGTTCATGTAAAACCTCTTGCAATCAGCTATAACATGGATTCGCTTGCTCGATCATGGATGGTAGATAGTCTATTGAGCTTATGAGATCTAAGCTACCGCACGGACGTGTTAGCATTGCTGTAGTGAGCGGTGCCAGTGACTGCTGTCGCGTGGTTCGTGTTGTAGTTTGAACCCTGGCCCGAGGTTGTGGCATAGTTTGTGCTTTGACCGGTGTAGTTTGTGCTTCCGTGACCGCCGGTGTAGTTGCCCGTCGACTGGCCTCCGTAATTCGTGCCCTGGGGGTATGTTGAGTTCACTCCAGACGATGAAGATGGAGGGTAGTTGCTGGCAGTGCCGGTAGCCGGATTCGAACCTGCAAAGGCCTCCTTGGTTGACTGGCCTGTGCACTCTGTTTCATGATGACCAAACATTGTGGATTGATGGGATCTTGGGAACAGATTCGATTAGAGTTTTCATAATCTCGGAGTCAAGGGTTAAGGTTATGGTATTAGTTCAATCTGGTCGTACCTTTGAGCAGATTCGCGTCGGAAGAATACGACTTACACATTGGACACATCCACGTGACGGAGGAACAGGCTGATGGCTGTTTGCATCTGAAAGGGAAGAGGTGGATCTGGATCAAACAATCCGTTCAATCCCATCTACCCTAGGAACGATTCCGAAACAGTATCCTAGTTGTGAAATAGGATCAGTCCTAGCACAACGTTCTGCTGCGTAGAATAGATTCGTATGCAAATTAAGAGAGTGGAGGCGAGAGAGCATGGAAATTGGAGAGACATTCGGAATTTCAGAACGCGGACTGGTAAAACGTCGTGTCCGAGAATCCTTCTTCGTCTCCACTCTTTTCATACTGCTTCGCTTTTTCTTAGTAAATATTATAGAAAAGATGAAAAGCGACGTGCGCTGTCCTCAAAGACGAGTGAACAGCTTACCTCTGACAAGTATGTGGCTGTAGTCCGGGATGGTCGAGGAGAGTGGCCAGACGGTCGAGCATAGAGGCACGCGCACGCGTCGAGAGACACTCATCTGACAAGGCAATTTCACTTCGATGACGAAATTTGGTAAGCTAACAAATGAAGAACTTCTTTAGCAACGCACAGAAGATCATTCTTGCTTGGCATTCAAGCACATGCTAGGCTTCAAATAAATACGAAATAAGCAGAGCTTTCTTTCAGACCATAATATTTCACTATCAATTTAATCTGCATACGGCTAGTCATCCTGTCATGGATAGAAAATGACCGTTAAAAAGAGCAGAATGAAATGCTCGGTTCATGCCTATTCAGTACTTACAGGTGGCCTGTTGTGTCATCTGAATGAGGTGTTCGGGTCGCTGGACCATTTGAAGGCAGGCCGGCAGCATGTCGTGTAGGAAACACCGATCCAGCAGCGAAAGACGCACGAAGACCGAGAGCTGAAGGGATCAAAGATCGACCATAGTCGAACTACAAAGACAAAGTTCAAAGCGGAGAGATCAAAGATCACGAACGTGTGTCTGGGGCGAGAGGAGGATGGCTGCGCACTTCTTGAGTAGTCCCGGGGATTCCATCTTGCACGCGGCCATCAGAACGGGACCGATGTTTTGCTCTGAAAAACTAAAATTTTGCGAAAAAAGCTTCCCAAGCGATAGTTTTTTTCGTATTCGAGATCAAGAAAAATTGAAATAAAGCATAATATTCATATTATAATAAATAAAGCATATTGAAATAAAGCACTCTTTGACACATTCAACAAGTGTTTTTTTGCTAGAAGACGCGATGCTTACCGTTGATCCTCAACTGTGGCGGGTGAATGGCCATGAGGAAGGCGGAGAGTTCCTCGTGTGAACACGGTGAGTACAATTCCTCCACGTGCGCGTTCGTCAAGATCCGGTCCTGGAAGCACTTTAAGTAGAGATTCTTCTCAAGACTATTTATTTAAGGCACCTTAGCTTCGAATAAACAATTATATTACTTAAATTTGACCGTAAAAAGAGGCGAAAATGCCATACGTGAAAGACGTTGGACCAGGCTGCTACGTAGTAGGGATTCACGAAGTAGACACGACCCGTCTTGGCCCGAATCGCGGCGAAGTTCAGGTCCGTGGACCGCTGAAAGGCATCCAGGTCCAGAGGGGGCTCCGCGATCTCCTGAAGGGATAAGAAATGATTCGATGCTAGATAGATATGAGTTAGGAGAGCCATAAATTTCACCAAATACTATCAGCGTAGCTATCATAAAAACGCGTGTGACTAGGCATTAGTAAAATCATTTTTGCCACATCCCATCGTGATTGGCTAAGGGTTTCCCCATGTCGTCAACCTGGGAAACGTTTGCTCAGCAGGCTGGGGAAATACTTTGCAGGTGGGCAGGAATATTTCGTTGACAAGTGTTGGGTAGAAAAGACTGACATCAGGAGGCGGGGATCCGTGCAATCGCTCGAGAAGCAAGACCTTGACTCGGTCGGATAGGGCATAGTATCTAAATGACGAATACTCTATGACAAAACTAGAGTAATAGAAACGATCGATCTCTCTGCAATGCAATCAGATGAGCAGAGGTTAGAAATGGGAATAGACAGATTGAAAGGCAAGGCTAGACGTTTACTTGGCTCCGCTCATGTCGATCTTCGCATTTGGTCGCATCTCCCGCAGACACAGTGCCAGAAGACGGTTCAGCTTGTACCTGAAATACTGTGCTCATAGTAATATCTCTGTTTCGCCGTAATCTGATAAACGATTCAAGCATATCTCAGCTTGCAATCGATCTTCTCAAAATGTACCTCTAGTTTTGCAGGGCTAATTAATTTTGTTGCCATAATTACTATAAGATAAGCTAACCTATCGGCCAGCCATACTTTCTCCAGAAAGGGCAGGTTGTGAGTGATGAGAAAGCACTCGCATCGGTGCAGTAGACCCTCCATCTATAAAGAACGGACAATCAGATATGTTTCACACGCTCTAGGTATTTAGTCTGCTCTTTCTGCCTCCCCTAATAGAATTCTGGTGGTTTAAAGGAACATGGAAGCCAAAAAAGATTGGCCTTCATATGAAAGTTTATCGCCTAAATAATATAAAAACCAAAACCAGAGTGCACAAAAATTTTTACTTCGCGAGGTATCCTAAAATCGTTTCCCAGCCAAGGCGCAGTCTTACTGCGTTTAGCGCATAGTACCGAGGCAAATGGCATCGAGGTATTCCCGGAACAAATAAATATTTCTCGCTCCAGAAATTTTTTAAAATTATTTTTCAAACGCTATTATCTTTATTATCGTCTAAGAAACATATCTTACAAATATTGCCATATTCGGTTTCAAAAAGTTCGTCGCTTCCATGTCCCTTTAAAGGAGCCGGACCACGAGTTTCTGGCAATATTGGCTCTTTATGTCATTCAGTAGGTTTAATCATCCTGATCGGGTATTCCGAATTTTATGCGATTTTATTCACTCTCCGCGGAGTACTGACGGCGCAAATAGCAACGAGCTTTTCAGAAAATCAGATATATTAGCTGACTGAGATGCGATATAGCTCTGATTCATTGACTAAACGATTTTTCACATCGTTCTGATCGTTTTAATAAAAAGAACCACTAGAAAAGATGAGCGGAAAGGCCTAAATTGATATATCAGGGTAGCGCGGAAATTCAAATCCTACCGTACTCGTGGGCCGGCTCCTTTAAATAAAAAAAAAATAATCTGTCAACTACTTTCTATTACAGGTTCCACAGGAGTTATCTTCAAAAACGGAACGATTTAATACTTTTGATTGAGATAACAAACTATTCCCGCTGATTACGTTGTCCAATTGACTCCTCACGTGTTACCATGACAGAAATTAATAGAATCGCAAGAAAATTGGAACCGTTATTGGAAAATTGGAAAAGAAAAAGGAAAAATTGGAAAATTGCTCACTCTACTTTTTACTATATAACACGGTAAATCTTTGTGCCACGCACCACTAATAAAGTATTAGGAATGGAAAAGCATAATGATAGATACTAAAACTGACATTATTCCGACACTTCACCCCTTCACCCTTCACGCTTCACCCCGCCTTCATCTTGAGGCATGGCACTGGGAGGTTGGGCGCGGGGATGGTGGACGGTAAGGGCACGGAGTCGTGTGTCCGAATACGCTTCACCCCGCCTTCATCTTGAGGCATGACACTGGGAGGGTTGGCGCGGGGATGGCGGGCGGTAAGGGCACGGCGGTAAGGGCGTAGATTTAGCGATGTTTATCGAATTTTTCGCTCTTTGAAACATTATTCTTTCATTCCAACGCAAGAAAGAATGCATTATGTATGGCCAGGTTCGGAATTATTCCGAAAAGTTACAGAAACTTCTCTTAGTGTACCAACCTGATAGTCGAATCCGAGGGGAAGAAGTACATGAACCGATTGGTCATCGATGGCCTTGTACGTGGGATGAATGCATTCCAGCATCTCCAGCACGTGGTCATACTGTAGAGAGGGAGGGTTACGGTATGTAGGAGTGGGTTACGGCAGTCGAAAAAGATAAAATCATCAATTCATTGGTTTCCAAATGCGTCTGATCCTTTTGGCACCCTCTCTCGCTTGAGAATCGACAGGATCTATTATTGGAGGTAAACGAACGTTGAGAGACCTGCACAGTTCTTTCCGCTAACCATCGTAAAACTTCAGCCGGAGCCGGCTTTTAGCCTAAGCTGGTGCCAAGAGAGTTTCACTGTATTTAGCGGAGTGCGCTGCAAAGATTTCTCAACGTTCCTTTTCCTCCAAAATAATATTATTGACGAAAAACTTCCGCCAGTAAACTCATTCCTACTTTGTCTGGACTCTCTTCTTACCGCTCCGCTCTCTAAACATTTTCTTCAGCCTTACCGACGTATGTTTTGTTTGTTTGTGGAGAAATTTCTAAAACTAGCAATTCGTTATATCTGTCTAGCGCTTTTCAGGGAAGCTTGAAAGACAACATTTTAAGAATTGGATACCTGAACATTAGCGAGAATGAGCTCGCGATCGGGGCACTCAATGCACCAGGCCCTGCAATTGAATTATACTTCACCATTCATCATTTTCTCCAACAAACACCGTGAAATCTCGAGGTCTTTGACAACAAATTAACCAATGAATAACCGTGGATCATTCCTTTCAGCCCACATCATTCCCTTCTGTTTCCCTGCTCTCCCGTCTCCAGCCGTTCTCTCCACTGCATTTTCATCCAATTTCCCCCTCCGGCATCCCTTATATTACATAGTTAGAGACCCCGTTCCATCTCATTCCCCCCTTCATAAACGGCTCTGTACTAGGCAGAACACTCTATCCATTCCTCATTTCACAGTATTGGCCAGGCGCTATTTTCGACCACTCCTCCATAATGTATTAGAGATGTACCACACAAAACCTCGCCGAATTCCCGAAAGCTGCCAAATCCCCCTATCTATAAGGGGATAATGAATGCGTCCTTGATTCCCTTACTCCCTAATTTCCACCCCCTCCCCCCATTCCCCTCCATTCCTTCTACTTTCCCTTCTCTTCCCATTCTTCCTCCCTTTCCTATTCTCTCTCTGCTCAGGTTTCCGTACGAGTGACTGCAGGGCCGAATGGAGGAAAGCGAGGAAAGACTGATGATGGGAGGGTGGGGGGGGGGGTTAACTGGCGGAACAGTTTCGTCAATAATATTGTAATCTCTCAGGAATGAGGTATCCATACCTTAGGACGGGAGACCAGACGGAGATGTAGTGCTCGTCGACGTACAGTCGCTTTCCCTCAACGAGAAGTGGCCGAGTCCTGGAAGATGGAAAGAGTAGACCCTCTATAGAGATGGAAAAGCACTAGTTCATTATGAACTGCATTAGAGCACACCAAACGACTATCTATTTTTGTATGCTCTAGGTACATCTCATTTGCATACACTCAGAGAAATTTGCGGGAAATATTTCCCCGCGATTTGCACTTCGGGAATAATTCACCAGCCGGCTGGGGAATGTTCGGTTTTTGGGGAATTATTTCCTTAAGGAATTTATTCCCGAAGTGCATTTCGTGGTGATATTTGTGGTGAATTTTCGCTCAGTGTAGACAGTTCGCAATCGTTTGCGTACTTTTGGACAACTTTCGTGGAACTTGTAATACCTAAATTAACGCAAAGGCATCAATTCGCAGCAGCACTTCGTTAGCATGCGTTTCATTGGGCATTCCTTGTCCGTTCTCCCTTCTCTTCATTGAACATTCGCGATTAGCCATTCAGACGTTGCATTAGAAACGATTCGCAGGGCACGTCAACAAAAAGCGTTTGAGCCGTACTGCGTTCTTCTCTTGCATTCAGCAAAATCAACCAGTAGATAATCAGCAAAAAACTTTTCATTATAGACATTTAATACGCTGATGTACTTATTTCTTCTATGTTTTTCACATGGCATAACCGCGCAATTAGCCTATTCAGCTGGAGAGTTCCCTGTCTATATATCCACCCCTATACAATCTCCCCCCCCCCCCACCTGTTCCCATCAGGTCGGGTGAAGTCGATGGTGACATCGAGGGAGGGTCCGGTCGGCCCACCCCCGTCCACAGACGTCCACACGCCCGCCGTACTCGGCAATGCGGCGGCCGGGATCTGCCAATTAGAACCTCCCCACACCGAGCTAAAACCCGGCTCGGCCGGGATTACGCGGGCACAAGTGATAGAGCCACGCATCATTCACGGAAGCGGACCAATTGGTCCTTCTGCAATATAGCGGGAAGCCGGGAGCCGGAGGCGGCTTGACGAATCCGGAAAATAGCACGACAAATGGCCGGAAGGCGAGAGAGATGCAACGAAGAGGAGTTATGCATGTGGGAAGGGAAAAAGAGGAGAGTGGGGAGAGGGGAAGGTGAGGGTAGAAGAGGTGAGTCAAGAGGATAGACGGGGAGCTAGACTGGTTGGTCTTGAAGGGGAAACAGCATAGGCGGAATAGACGTATTTTAATACCAGGAGTGATAGCGAATATTATTGGAGGAAAAGGAACGTTGAGAAATCTTTGCAGCGCACTCCGCTAAATACAGTGAAACTCTCTTGGCAAAATGTCAGCTTAGGCTAAAAGCCGGCTCCGGCTGAAGTTTTTCGGTGGTTAGCGGAAAGAACTGTGCAGCTCTCTCAACGTTCGTTTTCCTCCAATAATAATACAAGACGATTATAGGTAGAGGTGTATTTTGTCGTATCGCTTCACCTATAAATAGATGACCTATTGAATAGGAGCACCGCTTTCTGCTTATGCTTAGTCTCTCCGTCCAGAATCAATGCTGCTACTGGAGTCGGAAGGAGAAAAAGGAGGAGTAGAGAGGGAAGGAGGGAGGGGGGAGGGAGAGTGAGGGAGGAAGAGAGGGAAGGGAGAGAGAGAAATTGGCAGGGTAGTGGGAGGAGGAGGAGGAGGAATCGCTTATTTGCATATTGCACTCTGGAAGGCGTAATTAGGCTGCTTGAAGGGGCGCGAAGAAAGGCGAGTAAGAATGCATTGAGAGAAGCGAAATCCGCGAAATATCAATCGCAGTTGATCTGACACTTCACGAGTAAGTTGTAAATATTCGTAATAATATTTGAAAATAACAACGAATGCTGGATTCCGAAAAGATTCGGTGAAACGTTCCTGCTCTTTCGAATGCTAGGCAACAGGTCCTTTGTTAAATCATTGTTGCTGCCGCGGCATTCTTTTGGCAATGAGCAGATCTTTGGTTTGTAGATATACTATCTAGTAGTGATTTTTATTTTAATTAAAACATTAGAGCAGCTCTTCACGTGCAATCATTCATAGTTTAGGAAGCACTCAAAATTGTCGCTTATCAATCGAACGATATTACTAAGAGAAAATGAACGTTGAGAGAGCTGCAGTTCTTTCCGCTAACCACCGTAAAACATCAGCCGGAGCCGGAGATTAGCCTAGGCTGGCATTTTGCCAAAAGAGTTTCACTGTATTTAGCGAGGTGCGCTGCAAAGTTTTCCCAACGTTCGTTTTCCTCCAATAATACTTGTAAATATTTAACATAAAGTTGCAATGCATGGTTGAGAAAAACGTTCCGTCAATTGTCATTATTCCTATTTCGAGCGAGAGAGCGAAACGATAAATATGAAGAGAGCCCAGACAAAGTAGGAATGAGACTACTGAAAAAATAGAGGGTAAATCGAGGATTGTGATAAAAGTGGTGCACTCTCACCAGAGCTGGAGGTGTTTCGATTGCGAGAGAGTGACAGGGGCGGAGGGGATGAAAAATAGATGAGGAACACTGCGGCAAAGGGAAGGGAGAAAAGAGAGAAGAAGGGGAGACATCGTACTTGATTTATCCATCAAATCCACGGTAGATTGCAGTCGTCCCCCTTTGAGGTGGGGATTGACTGCATTTCGTATTATAGCTTTCCAAGATGCCGAAAGTTTAAGCTGGAGTTTGAAGAGACTTGGCCTTGGGCAAAGATTTCACGTCCAGATGCGGAAAAGAAGCGATCCGCGGGAATAAGATGAACAGATGAGCGGGATTGCTGCAGAATCAATTCAGATATGATTTATACTAGCCACAATCTTATATTTCCCTCGATGACCGAATCTTACGAAACAAATATTGAAAAAGCGCATATCGAGAGCTACTCCGCCGTCATCTTTTCTATAGGTATTGTATAGTACAGTAGGAGTCAATTTAAAGAAAATAAATGAAAAAGGATAGTAATAAAGGACGCAATAATAAGGAAAAGAAAACAAGCCTAGCTGAGATTGTGCGTAGATGCTTGTGTGCTCTGGCAATGCAAAAACGAAGTGAAGAAGAAGGAAGGGAGAGAGGGGGGGAGAGGGAGGGAGATAGGGAGGGACAAGATAGAGGGACTAGGAGGGGAGTAGGACTCACACTCAAAAGCGTGCGCATTTTCACATCGATTTGCCATAAGGAGAGAGAGAGAGAGTAGACTCGTTTTGTGAAGGAAGAGAAGAAGAGGAAGAGGAGGTGGAGAGAATGGAGTGAAGCTGTGCTCGGAATGCACACGTTTCGAGTGCGGAAAAGGGCCTTCGAACACCTTTCGAGCGATCTCCTCGAAAGCATCAGTGGAACGCAAAAATACCCTCCTCGCAAAAGGAATGAAAAGATCAGACGGAATACTGTCCTCAACTCAGGGATGCTTTCGTAAAAAATATTTTCTTTCCGATAAAATACCTATAAGATTGGAATATCTGAAAACAGAAAATGCACACTTCTTCATTCAGCCATGCCTTCGTTCAGACAACTTCCTCCATCCTCCCATTCCCCCCCCCCCCTTCCTCCTTTTCCCGTCCCTTTCTTCTCCTTCTTCTACAGCCTAATTCGTCGTCCAAAGACAATTAGGAAGACGGCGGAATGTAGAGGAAAAGGGGCAGGGAAAGAGAGACTGCCTGAGGGGGGCTATGTAGGGGTGATGGGGGAAAGGGGGGGGATATGAGAGATTGGGGGGAGATGAATCGGGACGAGGGGGTCAGAGAGAACCGTGCAATTGGCACTTACGAAGCGCAAATATTTCACGGCGATGATCAGTTGGAAGTATAATCGAAACTCTTCGTAACCGGCTAATCGGCTGCGAGGAAAAGTAGTACTTTTCACATCTCAATATTCACTTTGACACCTTGTCAGTTCAAAACGTTTATTTCCTGGTGCCGCTAAAGGATAGGGTTGTGGCTCCATAACTGAGTACGGGTGTGCTTGCATGCGTCGTTCTATCGATTCTAGAACAGATCAAACTCTGTGTGAAGATTCGGAATGGAGGAGTCGAGAAGATGACCAGAACATTGTACACGATGCCGTGCAGTTGTTGCACCGCGAACACTGGCATGATGAAATCTGATGAGTATCTAGCTATTTACTTCGTTTAAAGGAGCCACAATGTTCTAAATGTTAAGCGAACGAGCCGAAATCCTTGGGGGGCAAAATGCTTCCCGCGCGAGAGTTCCTACAGAAATCAGGGATATTTTGGGCATCTCGTTTGCTTAACATTTGCACTGGTGTCAGAAGATTGTGGAGCCTGCCCACAAGTATGGTAGGATTTGAATTGGAGGGCTACCCTGATATTGCAATTTAGGCCACTCCGCTCATCTTTTCTTGTCGTTCTTTTTCTTAAAACGATCCGCACAATGTGAAAAATCGTTTTGCCAATGAATCAGAGCTGTATCACAGCTCAGTCAGCAAATAGGTCCGATTTTCTGAAATGCGCGTTGCTCTTTGCTCCTACAGTACGCCGCGGAGAGTGAATGAAATCGCCTAAAACTCAGAATACCCGATCAGGATGATTAGATCTACTGAATGACGTAAAGAGCGAATTTGGCCAGAAACTCGTGGTACGGCTCCTTTAAAGGGACATGGAAGCCAAAAAAGATTGGCTTTCATATGAAAGTTTATCGCCTAAATAATATAAAAACCAAAATCAGAGTGCACAAAAATGTTTACTTCGCGAGATATCCTAAAAATTGTTTCCCAGCCAAGGCGCAGTCTTACTGCGTTTAGCGCATAGTAACGAGGCAAATGGCATCGAGGTATTCCCGGAACAAATCAATATTTCTCGCTCCAGAAATTTTCTAAAAATATTTTTCAAATGCTATGATCTTTATTATCGTCTAAGAATCATATTTGTCAAGTATTGCCATGTTTGGTTTCAGAAAATTTATCGCTTCCATGTCCCTTTAAAGGCTTCCTCCGACCATCTCATTCATTCCTAGGTACATCAATTAAAGTGCGGTTAATTGATAGTGAGAGACAAGAGAGGAATGAAGAGACGCAGGAAACGAGAGAAATGTTTGCACAGCTTTTTCTAAGCAACGGCGAAGTTTCATACTTTCAACTTTTCACTCGGAACTCCACACACACTGAGAGCTATCGAATGATGCCAAAAAGCATGGGGTAAAAAAGTGGTCGTTGGGGGCCTTTAAAGGGCGCGGCTGACCATCTCATTCATTTCTAGGTACAACCAATTATTACCAGTTCCACGATAGTTGCCCAAAAGTACGCAAACGATTGCGAACTGTCTATGCAAATGCACGCGCTAATCAACCACTATCACTCCAATTTTCCTACGATTCTACGAATCCCTGCCATGGCCACACGTAAGGGGTCAATTGGATGCCGTAATCAGCGGGAATAGTTTGTTATTTCAATCACAACTAGTAAATCGTTCCGTTTTTGTGGACAACTCCTGTGGAAATTGTCCACAGGAGTTGTCCACAAAAACGGAACGATTGTGCCCGTCTCTCACAATCAGCCGCCGCTCACGTGCGGCTGATTGTGAGAGACAAGAGAGGAATGAAGAGAAGCAGACAACGAGAGAAATCTTTGCACAGCTTTTCTAAGCAACGACGAAGTTTCATGTTTTCTACATGCTGGACGAAACTCAGTATACGGAGAGCTATCCAATGATGTCGAAAAAGCATATGGTCAAAAAGTGGTCGGAAGGGGCCTTTAATCTTTATTATATTGGCTCATATAATAAATTATTTTCAATTATTTGCTGAGCTCTACTGATAAGTTTCTACGTACCGTTCGAAATGCCGTCCGTAAGGATAGATGTGAAGTAGCACGAAACAGGAAAGACGAACAAAATGATAGGAATAAAAAACTGAAAATATATAGCTGAATATGCATTTGAAAAAGAACTGTTCTATTTTTGAAATTCGCAGACTTAGATAGTACTGCTCTAATATATAGATATTTATGCTGCTTACCTGATATATGAAGGAGATGGTCATCTGCTTGTGATAGACACGGGTTCGAGTGCTCATAAGCATTCTCTCAAACGAAAAGAGGTAGAATTATAATTGAACGTCTGATTGGCTTCTTAGGTAAGTAACTACTTTAGAATTATGAAATGTAAAGAGTGTAAAATCTGGCACAGCACATTTTCCGTATACTATGCTTACCGCAGATTTCAGGGTCAGAAAGATATTCGCAATCAGGAACAATATTGTGGCGTAGCCAGCGACAATTTCCTGAGAACGACATCACATTACAAGATGCTTCCTTTAGTCTACATGAAATTAGCGCTAAATCGCGAAATCTGGGTACATAGTGTATTGCCAACACAGGCTCTAACTAGGCTGTTTTTTTAAATTTAAAGGAAATGGAAATGCTAAAACTACATTTCAAATTTTACATCAGGAACTCTCCCACAAATATTCGGCAACTCAGCTGGCACTATGCCAACTTCATATTATTGAAATTTTGTCGAAATTCGAGGCAGACTTGTCAAACTGTATATTATACATTTGTTTCCCTTGTTTTCGAGTAGATCTTAGCTTTATCCTGATTATGACTGGCGATTGCACTAACAAGCTCACGGTGTTCTGACAACAGTCAAAATGTTAAGCGAACGAGGTGCCCAAAAATAGCCATGACTTCGGTATATAGGAACTCTCGCACGGAAGAAATCCGTATCCTAAGCATTTTGGCTCGTTCGCCTAACATTTAGAACATTGTGAGCTGTTTACTGCCTCATTCTGGTTGTTTACAGCGTCATTCTGAAAATTGAGAAGTGATTTGTTACAGGTGGAGTTGTCAAAATACGGAAGCCATACAATCGAGAGAAAATTGAAGCCGGACAGGCAGATCAGCGCGCGTATTTGCATAGACAGTCCACAATCGTTTGCATACTTTTCGACAGCTCTCGTGGAACTTGTAACATAGATAATAAGACTGACGGGGATTCGAACCCTCGGGCGGCCGCTCATCTTCCCCTTTCCTTAGTACTCACCGACCTTTGAAATTGCGGTTACACTTTCCATTTCCTTTGCCATGTATGCCCTCATAATTCCCCATTACGCGTACAGCGTATATAAAATAACATAAAATAAAATGTATTTGGAAAAATCTTCCTGACAATGAGTCTAATGTAAGCTGACTTACTATAACAGCAGCTACGACCATCGACAGAACAAACGAAGTTCCCTGCGGAGTCGTAATCAGAAACCACGCGTAGCCTCTGCGAGTCACCCAGCGAAGATCTTCTGGAACCTGAAAAGCAATAAGAATGCCAAAAAAACTTCATGTTAGGAGGCCAGTCTCGAATCTCTTGCAAGCTGCAAAATAGATGAAAACGTTCATTTTATCACGAATGGCTGGGCCATTATTGAAGGTAAGCGAACGTTGAGAGAGTTGCGCAATTCTTTCCGCTAATCACCGTGAAACTTCAGCCGGAGCCGGGCTTTAGCCTAAGCTGGCACTTTGCCAAGAGAGTTTCACTGTATTTAGCGGAGTGCGCTGCAAAGATTTCTCAACGTTCCTTTTCCTCCAATAATATCTGATTTCGATGATCAGTTGGCGGGAGAATAAATGCCAGGAGAAAAATATAAAGTTGAACTGTATTACGTCTTGGAGGTCCGCGTCACTTGAGAGTATTCCACGAGAGGACAACAATTGAAAGATGGCCGTTGAAGTTGGAAAGGAGAGCACGAAAAGGTGGAACACTACGAATCTTCGCTGAAATGAGGAGACATTCACGTTATCTATTACGTATCACTTAAAGGCTCCCAAGGACCACTTTTTTACCCCATGCTTTTTTGACATCACTGAATAGCTCTCAGTGTCCTGAGTTCTGACTCAAAATTTGAAAGTATGAAATTTCGCCGTTGCTTGTGCAAACATTTCTCTCGTTTCCTGCGTCGCTTCATTCCTCTCTTGTCTCTCGCAATCAATAAAACCGCTCTTAAAGGGCCCCTCTGAGGACATTGCCAGCCCTCAAGAGCATATTTTGAACATTTATTCTTTTTTATATTTAGCAGAACACGAATGTCTTCATTCTTTCAATAAGCGATACCTACGAATCAGACCGCTCGCGCGCTACAGTATTCAAAGAATGGAATTCGTATTCGCGCGGTCCCTGAAGAGCAATGTAACTTTGCATAAAACTGCTCTCCTCATTTAAAACAGCAGGGAATGGCGGGAAAAAGATGCAAATGTAGGATTGTGGGTTTTCGACAGTGCTCTTTCAAATGAAAGAAAGAAACCAAGGGGTTAGAAAGTCCTCAGAGGGGCCCTTTAAT
>LS819595.1:594088-608865 GCA_900490955.1 Micoletzkya japonica
AGTATTCAAAGAATGGAATTCGTATTCGCGCGGTCCCTGAAGAGCAATGTAACTTTGCATAAAACTGCTCTCCTCATTTAAAACAGCAGGGAATGGCGGGAAAAAGATGCAAATGTAGGATTGTGGGTTTTCGACAGTGCTCTTTCAAATGAAAGAAAGAAACCAAGGGGTTAGAAAGTCCTCAGAGGGGCCCTTTAATTGAATGTACCTTGGAATGAATGAGATGGTCGGAGGGAGCCTTTAAGGAACATATTTTCAAGAAGATTAATTAGGAAGCGTAATCTTCATTCATGCCACTATTATATTTATGCCACTTCTTCTTATGTGTTTTATAAAGAGCATATTACTGAAACAAGATGCAAACCTTTCCCATTTTCCACTTAGATCCAGGCACTTGTACATTCTGTTGGCGGTAGAAGAAACCAAGCACTATACCAGCGAGCAATTGTGATAGACTAACGTTGATGAGAAGCTGAAATCTCATATTAATATTGTAGACCGTAAAACTGAGCTAGGAAGAGAGTGCAATATTATTCCGACTGTGGTTGACTTACAATAGAAAGTGAGGGGCTGAAGTTGAGAGCACAGAAGAGTCCGTTGCAGAATGCTCCGGGCACGGGAAAGAGGAGAATCGGAATGAAGAGCAAGCCGAAGTGCACGTCGACCACTGCGGTCCACAACTGAAAGACATTGACAAACTTGAGATCCGAAAGGGAACGTGTTCTCTTTTGAACATCATTTTACATCCGATGTTCGAACATTGGCGGTGTTCGAACATCGATGTTCCCTAATCTTTGAATGTTCGAACATTGACAGGAACGTCATTCTCTCCTCGCAATCTCAGTTTTCGGTCGGTATAACGCAATTATCTCCAATCTAATAACCGTTGGAAATGCGAAAAACTTAATTATCTCAAATTTCACAGCCGTCCCACGTGAGAGGATAGGAAAGGAATGAAGAGAGGGAACAATGTTCGAACATTCAAAGTGAAATGTTCGAACAACTCAATTTAAATGTTCGAACATTCGTCTCTCTCATTCATTCTTTCATCCTCCGATGTTCGAACGATGTTCCATTTCGGATCTCTATGACAAACATTCATATTTATAAAAAAGGTTATCTATTTTATGTAATTTTAGCCATTTGTCGCGTTTTCGTCTTTCTGCCTTACAGAATTTTGCATGATAGTGTTCAGAGGCGGGAAAGATTTCGTATTCATTTAGCAACATTGCACATTTTGACCTCTTCTGTACGGGAAATCCATTAAATAATAAAACTAAGAATCAATGCTTGCCTGAATATTGAGCATGTACCACCGATACTTTCTGCTCAAATGACCCATCTTCTTGACTATGAGATAAGCACCGAAAAGAGAGAATGGAACAGAGAACATCAGCTTGCTCTTCATGTACACAGTGTAGTACGATTCCGAAGCAATCGAAATCTCGTTCATCCGGTGACTAAAACATGCGAATTTCAAGTATGATGTCGGAGAAATATTCGGAAGGAGCATATTATAAGGAAACTGACGTCATACAGTTCTGTATCACAATATAGCCCAAAAGCAAGGCATGAAATTGATGATTAGAGTAAGAACGAAGCAAACGCGCTAAAGAGACCGTTCAGCATACAACTAACTCTATTCGGAAAACAAGCTAGATATCGAATTTCGTGTCTACTACACAATTTTACCTCGGTATTTGGAAACTACAGATTTTTGAATGCAAGCATGAAGCAGAGAGTAACTAAAATAGAATACTAAATTTTTATTTATATCATATACCAGCCGGGCTACGCGCCGCTTCGCGGTGCTTCGCCCGACTGGCGTATCCTCAACGCATCAGCTATCTCTGTGTTCTAGAGTGATACAGTTTTTTTAATGAATGTCCATATTTTTAGCCTAGTTTTAACGTGTAGATTGACATCCTTCTCAAGCTTCTCATGTAGGTTCTCGATGTATTTTCCTGCGCTGGAATTTTCGCTGGAATTACCATGCAACTTTCTAGAGGCGTCTCTTCCTTACTCATAACTGTTACCTAGCAATACATTGAAAAAACAATTTATAGTGTTTTAAAAATCCATTCCTTTAGAATTAGAAGTTTCTTTTCACCACATTCTCGAAAACCATAACTTTCCTATGGGTAAAATTTAGTTTCCATTCGCCTCTTTTACTTTATATTATTGGAGGAAAAGGAACGTTAAGAAATCTTTGCAGCACACTTCGCTAAATACAGTGAAACTCTCTTGGCAAAATGCCAGCTTAGGCTAAAAGCCGGCTCCGGCTGAAGTTTTACGGTGGTTAGCGGAAAGAATTGTGCAGCTCTCTCAACGTTCGTTTTCCTCCAATAATAGCCACCTTCACCACATTCTCGAAAACTATAACTCTCCTATGGGTAACATTTAGTTTCCGTTCCCCTCTTTTAGTTTACAGCCAAAAGTTGAACAATTACAGCATCTTGAAACCATCTAAACCGCGAAATTACCCCATGGGCTTCAGCTTATTCTTCATGTGATTAATTCGAACACTATTTTGCTCTAAAAAGCTGCTGTAGGTTTAAGTGTACCCCATCCAGCCAGTGTAGGTTTTACTTCATAAGGTGTACGATAGTGGATTTTGGCCTAGAGGAAGAGTTACTCCTCTTTAGCACTGGCGATATCTACTAATCAAAAACTTCCTACTTGTAAGAAAAATCGCCACTATTTACACCCAAAAATTACTCTTATTGTTAGTGTGCCAAACTATCAGTTTTTACAGCGAGAGAGCTATTAGTTCTGTCCAAGCTTTCATCTACACCACATTTTGGCATCTCCCTCCTATATATATATATATATATATATATATATATATATATATATATATATATATATATATATATATATATATATATATATATATATATATATATATATATATATATATATATATATATATAAGTAATTCTTAGTAACCCCCTCCAGAACATAATATACCTATCTGAACCATGTGTAATACTTTGGCCGCGCAGCGTCAACTCCCTTTATGTGCCAACCCCGCACTTGATCGATGTGTGTCAGTTTGGCTTAATCGTAAAATTTTTGTTCTTACGTTTTTCCAGCATGCTATATGCCCACTAACGCTTCCTTATTTCTTCAAAAATTTTTCATTCATAATTCGAGTATTTCCTTGGCGTAATCAGCGACATTCATATATCCTATTTATGCCGTATTTAACTCTCTATGTAGTCAATTCAATTCGACGTAAGACCATAGTAAGTTTATAGCGCGATGACGAATGAAAATCATGGTTGCTCTTAGGATCACCTGGATGAATAAAAAAATAGGGCCAAAAAGAGAAAAAGGGAAGGAAAAAGTGGGCGGGACGAAAATAGGGCGTTCACCATACCAACAATTTTCACATACGATCTATGTAATGATATACGCACCAACTCATCCTCTCTGTTTAATGCTTAGTGTAATAGGCGTTTATACAGCACGAACAAAATAAAACAAAAAAGCTTGAGCTCAACGGATTCATTTTTTTACTGTTTGATAGTATATTTGCTAGAGAAAAGTCAACGTTCATCTCACAAGGTTCGAATTGCCTGCCTTTGCCTCTAATTTCTGCGATAATAAGCTTACTGCGTCTGTGTCTCGTATGTGGTGTTCAGGCACGGCATTCTGCCCCAATGCAAAACCTTCGGAAAGCGAAAAATCATTCTGTCATTTCCTAATACGGTAGATCGGTGTGCCACGCACCACGAATATATTGTCATGAAGGAAAAAGGGAGGGCATGGTGATAGGCACTAAAGCTAACTTCTATCAACCACTTAAAGATAGATACGTAGAACTCTGAAAAGATGACATCCTTGTGATTTTCGCTTTCCAAAGGTCTAGAACATAGTGCAGGGTCATGGAAGATAAAAATATTACCTCTGATATGAAAATTTATCGCCTAAATAATATAGAAACCAAAAGTTGCTTTCATGTCCTGGCAAAGGCGCAAAGGCATTTTCTCACTACGGAGAATTAAAAAAATTTCAAACGTTATTATCTTTGTTATCATTTGAGAAACATATTTTACGAATATATGCATGTTTAGTTTCTGAAAATTTGTCGCTTCCCATAGTTGAAGAAATATGATACAGGTAGAATGTTGTGTGAGCAATGTTTGGTGCCGACAAATAAGTCTTTAAAAACTTTATACATGTTTCTGTCGTTATGTTTCGTTATTGCCATAATTTCTAAATTCCATAGAATATATGAATATATGAAGTAAATTTTATAGAATATATGAAGTATAGAAACAGATCAGTGAAATTTAGAAAATTACCGCAAAATCACTTCGTCGAGATACTTCTTGCGAGGAAAAATAGATTAGAGGAAAAGCATGAATTCATAAAATAGTCGGAATGTGAAATGCGATGTTCGTGTTGCACCCTCGCAAGAATATGAAAACTGGCGCACGTTTAATCTGGGGAAAATCTGAGCTCAGATAATGTCGAGATAATCTCGATATTATTTTTATTTCGAGCTCGTTTTCTCAGTTTCGGGTACATATTCATGCAATTTTATCATCGGAATCGGATTCTCCGGCCCTGATTACCATATAGAGGCAGAAAGAAGCATGAAATTTCATCAAGATTGACTAGAAAAAGGAAGCTCACCATTATCTCGACGAGATAATGAGGAGCTACCTCACCTCAGAAAATCTCGCCATTAATTCGGAGCTCGCCATTTTTGGCGAGAGAGCACGCGTTTTTGAGAGAGCAAAACTGTGCTCTCTTTTGCTCTCTTCATTTTGCATACTCTCTCGTCGCTCTCTAGCTCCCAATTAATCTCGAGATAATTGCGAGACTCACTCTCCACTGATCTACCGTTCGACCGCAAAAGGGAGGACGGGGTAAATTAGAATAAGTTTCGCGGGCCCCGCTCATTGGAGCAGATGGGGTGATGGGTAAGGAAGGCGCACGGCGCCTTCTTTACCCATGACCTAGTTGCCTCGATGGTGTAGAGGTAAAGTAGTCGACTGGTGTTCGGCAGCCGCGGGTTCTAATCCCCATGGCTGCAAAAGGTTTGCTAGTGGTGATACCCAAAAATAGGTCGAGATTATTTGCAGCTTTTTTATTACATAATGACGAGCTCCGTCTTGAAATGGGCAAATAATCTCGAGATAATTTCCCACATTAAACGTGTGGCAGATCAAGCGAGGTCTTGCTAGATGCTTGGCAAAGTGAGAATTCATACTCTCTTACTCCATAGCATGCATATTTGTGGTGGCGAAATTCGGAACGCATAATTCGGTTTTGTGATTTACGCTGTTTTGCAGATTTTTCGCAACCAAATCCTTTCACTTGGTACATTTCATTATTCGCAATTCCTACTCGAAAGGCACCGGAATATGAGATACACACGGAACCTCTAATAAACACTTTATTTAATTAACATTTTGCTAGTATATTCGATAACTAAGGTTTTGCTTATTAGTCAATTTCTGTCCCTTCAATCAACGGTATGGGCAGTCTTGCACGATAGCTGATTCTTCGCTGTGAAAGTGTAAACGTCGTCCAGTTTGATAAATGCCACGAGCATAGCACTGAGTGGTCTGCAATCGAGTCATCGCATGTTCTTTGATAACGAGAGAGTAGCAAGTGTCAAGTATATACCTAGATACTGTCATCAATGATTGTAAAACAAACTATTATATTGCATGCTGAATACACTTCAACAAGGAGATACAGCTCGCCTTTACTTCACAATTTTTAGAAGTTGTACTGTATATCTAATAACTCCTACCAAAATTACAAAGGAAGACAATCCAAAAATTTACCTAAATCGAGGATTGACCACATTTCGCCTTTGTCTCTTGAGCAGTCGAATGAAACCTTTTCGATAAGTTGGTGTTGTCAGTAGAAGCAGAAGCGAATGAATGAGAGACTGAGAATGAATAGCGAAATACGCGAATAAGATGACTACTGAAATTATTAAACTTGAAAGAGTATCCTTAACTACTAACGTAATTGATGGCAGTAACACTTACCGTAGTTGATCCTCTCTAGAATGAGGGAGTTGACAATAATAAGGAGAGGTATGAAGATGAGCGCGGACGGGAGAAGAGCCTGCAAATAATGAAGATTAATTTTAGAAAGGTGAACGGAATGAATAATATATGAATAATAGGTTCAATAGGTTAACAATAGGTAATATGAACAATATGCACCTGTTGAGCAAGCATCTTCGTGATTTTTCTGTGAGAGCTACGAGTGCTTCGACTGAGAACGACCTCCTAAACAAAGGTATTTATAAATATCTATCATGGACAGTTTTACAGCATTAATCATATTGAGATAGTGGAATGGCGTAGGACAAAAATGTTTTACATAGCTTCAATTGATTATACCTTGTCGCCGAGAATGCGGTAGATGTGAATCAGAATAAATCCGATAATAATCATAATGAGGGAGGTGAACTGAAAATATTAGCTTTGCAATTTCTACGCAACTTCTGAAAACAAATGTATTAGTTATGCGTGATCCAACAGATATTCTGCACATCATAATCAGCTTACTGTAATAATGAAGGTGACGTAGATGAATAGTAGTATTGCATTGCTTCCGTGGTGCAGAGAATACAGAAACCAATCGATAACTGCATTTATCTGAAATATATCGTAAAATAAATTGTACGTTTAACTCTGTAAGTCTCGAGGATCTTAAAAATCTCACTTCTCTCCTTGCTATTGTCGATCCTCGCATTCAAATTTGCGTTCCAACGGTAATGATTCCGCCTTCAGTTCATTATTTTCACTTGTGGCTGTGCACTTATGCTAAATAACGCAAGTAAAGCAAACAATGCGCGGAACTAAATTTTTAATACGAGGACCGACAATACATTGTAATGAGCCATCATACACTTGGTTACATGCTTTTATTGGATGATTTCCTGCGTAGGTAGTCGGATCATAACTAATCGCTCCAACGATAACCGAAACAGCAGCGCAACAGTATAAGGAAATGTGAACGGCACGGAATCCTCTCTGCAACTTCTGTTAATCATCATGTTTGTGCTGTATAAACTATTGTGTTGAAAATCTCAAATTAATCATATCTTGCGAGGTTGTCACAGCTAGATCAAGATATTATTGGAATTATATGTATTATCGATTACAAAATATTTCTTATTTCTATAAACTATTTCCATTCATCTTGTTTTTTTCAAGATTACTGAAATTATAAAAAGCGCCCCTTTATGGGAATCGTACCGTTGACATCTTGTATACACTGCCTTTTGGCAATACTCTTTGGTATCGTTGAAAGAAGCATAACAAAACGGCAACCAATATCATTTGCACGATGAATACCATCAAAACCTGGAAACGAGCGAGTTAGTCTTCTAAGAGAGTTGTTTTGAATAGTTGAAGATGAAGAATAAGTAGATAACTACTTACAATGACATAATGTATACAGGCAGGAGACAACAAGAATGCACCCGCAGCGCAGATGAAAATCGCTACAGTTGTATCATAGGTGGTAGACCATATCTGAGAATAATTGTGATTATTTCAGTCATTATCTGAACTGCTCTAGAGCCTTACAAATGGAATTGAATGTGCTGCAAAAGTAGTCATACCAAACCATCCTTCTCAAAGGTATGACTGGCGGCTTTACCTGCAGGTGTATCAGGTACCAAACATAGCGTCCGACGCCTCGGGGGGTTCGCGTGTTGATTATGTAGAAGCAGACCGCTGCGAATACGAGTGAGAAGACTGTCGTGCCACGCAGAAACACCCAAGTCACCCACTGCAGCACATCCACCATCGTAGTGTACATCTAAAATGAGCCAAACTAAAGAAAAACAGGGAAATTAAATGCCCCTTCAGGCAATATCTACCCTATACATTTTTTGACATTGTTGGACAGCTCTCAGTGTCCTCAGTTTCATACTCTCTCATTTTTAGTTGAAACTTCGCCGTTGCTGAGAAAAAGCTGTGCAAATATTTCTCTCGCTGTCTGCGTCTCTTCATTCCTCTCTTGTCTCTCACAATCAATCAACCGCTCTTAATTGGTTATCTCGTGAAATGAATGAGATGGTCAGAGGGGCCCTTTAAATGTATCAGTTAAAACAGTGTATATCAATTAAATATATCAATTAAAGGCAGTGAAATACAAATAAGTCTTCAATACATCGACATAAAGCGAAGATGGCTTTATGGATATTCTGATATATGGCAGATAGACTTCTGCATTGTGGTGCATTGTTATCCGAGATGGGAATGATGTGATGTGGGGAGAAATGCATGGTTGGGTGGATGCATTAACTCTCCCCTGTTTCCGCGACATTATCGAGAAACTACGATGACGAGCTCCTACATAGCAGGCCTTTGTTCGAGAAGACATCATGCCTATTATCCCGGTTGGGAAGGTCAACAACTACACAGGTATGGGAAGGCACAAATACATGAGGTTGAGAGATCTGTGAGGTCTATTGATTTTCAGCAACAACAGGAAGCTACTACTGGAGACAACCGTGCCAAGGACAATGCTATGTGGTTGGATAAGATACTGGCAATATTTATCCACGATACCTTCACATACGCATGGAAGGCAATAAAGCGTACAATTAACAGAGCACATCACTCATCATTTTGCCATTACGAAGATGCCCTACGATGCCATTCGAATTATTGTATTACATTCTATATGATACTATCTTTATGTCGACATTCGCTAGGCATCTTGTGCATATTGTGCAGAAGTATGATGAGTGCTCTAATTCAGAAGCGAATCTCGACTACCGACCCCACAGCCTTCGCCTTACTCGAAGTCCTCGTGTGCTGTCCCCTCACTATGCTCATTCTCATACTGTCAGCCCTTCTCCTCATTCTCCGTCGAAGGACCTTGATGATGGCCAGTCGATAGGAGGGTGTGGAAGAGATGAGAACGAGGGAATGCACGAGGGAGTGAGTGAGGAGAAGACAGTAGGCAGCCCACGACAGTCCTGAGTAAGTCTTTTTAGTCCTTTCGCAACGATGTTTTGGAAAGAGCTCAAAACGTAATTTCTTACATGAAATCTATTTAGTACATAGCGAGTATATATATAATAGCTTACTGTAGTCTAGCGAGTCGACTATGATAACGAGTAGAAAGCCAGCTAGCGGAAGGACGATGAAGATGGTTGGGATGAGGGTCTGAAGGGGGAAACAATTATGGCAAATTCTCTCATCATCATGGATCGATTCGTAGTGCACCCCGCTACAGTTTCTTATAGGAAACCCTCAAAGAAAAAATGTAAACTAACCTGTAGAATCATCATATTTGTTAGCTTTCGATGCGTTTCGCGGGTTGCTCGACTCATCATATGACCCTCAACAAAATATTTATATTCATCAATATGACAATATGTTCCGTCCATGTGAATCTTGCGCATAGGGCGCAGCAAAATTTACATCCGTAATAAAAAAATTGATTTAAGATCATAAATCTCCGAAGCAAAGATGAATGCACTATCGTAAATATTATTAAGAGAAAATGAACATTGAGAGAGCTGCACAGTTCTTTCCGCTAACCACCGTAAAACATCAGCCGGAGCCGGAGATTAGCCTAGGCTGGCTTTTTGCCAAGAGAGTTTCCCTGTATTTAGCGAGGTGCGCTGCAAAGATTTCCCAACGTTCGGTTTCCTCCAATAATACTTACGTGATTGTCCAGTACCCAGTAGATATGGAAAGCGAGAAAAGCGACGAGAGTTGAGAACGAGATTACATACTGCAATTTAAACTAAGTATATTGCGTTTGTAACAGTATTTGAAATTGTACTGTGAGACTCAATGCACTTGTGGAAAGACACATACCAGTGTGGCAGTGATGATGAAAGTCCGAAGAATGGAGAAGGCTCCAGTCATGTCGTAGACAATCCACTGGCACTTCAGGTCGATGACCCACATCATGTTCGGGTAGTACTGAATTTGAGATCAGAATTGGGTTTTTGTCTCAGATAATGTCTACAATTCCTTTTTTAATCCATATAAAAGAACTTTCTTACAGTTCTAAGGTATTGCTCTCCATTCCTCGAGTCGACGTAGGCAGCCGAAAGATGAACCAGAGTGGCCAGGGCAATCAAGTAGACAAATGCGTGGAACAGCTTGTTCATCGACTCAAAAGAATGATTGAATGAGATGGTGAGAGGAACCCTTAAAGGAGCTCTATTCGAAACCGTAATCTATTCAAATTCTTGACGGCATCCTGACCGATTCAATTAGTTTCTCTTTTACGCCCTCCCCTCTCTCTCTACGCAAATTAGTCTCCATTAACATGACCACGGTACCGAATGGTCTTCCTTTAACCGTAGCTTTGGATCTCAATCTCTGTGACTTACTGTAGACAACTTGAGACGACTCGCAACAGGGACGATTATCTGGTGGCGATAGAAGAAGCAGAGGACGATCGAGTTGATGATACAGCACGTGAAGACGATGAGGGCCACCTGCTATTCCCTCATAGCTATTTAAAGGGACCCTCCAGGCAATATCCACCTTATGTATTTTTGACATCATTGGATAGCTCTCAATGTCCTGATTCTCATACTCTGTCCTTTTTAGTTGAAACTTCGTCGTTGCTGAGAAAAAGCTGTGCAAAGATTTCTCTCACTGTCTGCGTCTCTTCATTCCTCTCTTGTCTCTCACTATCAATCAACCGCTCTTAATTGGTTATCTCTTGAAATGAATGAGATGGGTGGAGGGACCCTGTAATAGTGCAATGTTGTGGTAGACGTCAAATGTGAAACTGAGATGCGAGATGCGCTTTCCTCTTTGACATGCTTTTCATAACACTCTAAATTTGAATAACAGTCTTGGTCATCAATTTCTACTCCTCACCACGAGAAAGTGCATATTGAGTCCGGTCGCGCACAGAATGCCCTTGCAATAGCCGCCGAGAAGAGGAAAGAGGGGAAGGGGGCAGAACAGAAATCCGATGTTCACGTCGTTCAGAGTTATCCACAACTGAATGCTCCTTATGCTGCGCATAATGGGCCATTTTATTTTTTTGCCATGTAATTATGTAAAAGTGCTTACAAAATTCTTCGATTCCAACCCAGCTGGCTGGGATGGGGGCTGACCTGAAGTTGCATGAGGTACCATTTGTACTTTCCCCCCGAAGAGGGAGTTCTCTGGTGGATGAGGTAAAAGGCGAGAAGAGACAGCAAGGTGGAGAGCGAGGTGGAGCAGTGCATGAACCGGACTATGCCCACTTCCGACCCCGGGGGAATCGTGAAGTTGATCATCGAGATGCTGCAATGATAATACATACTAGGTCGTGCATGAGAGAGTTCTTTCAATGAATATGTTTCACATATAATGTATAACCGCTACACGTTCGTTACCAAAAGCAATGAAACATATTAGCCAAAAAACTTACATGCACATCTTTAACATACGGTGGGTAAACCTTACTCGTTAGATATTACACTTTTCAATACATCAACAAATCATGAAGCTAGGGGATGAACTTTCGAACAAGATTCAAACTGAAATACGTATCTAACACAACTCTTTCCGAAGTAGTAAATACAATAAATCTATTGATACTCGCACAATGAAAACATCATGGGTGTGCCAATAGGATCTTTCTTAGCTTTCGGCCTTATTCATCAAGAATTTTATATCCGAAAAGTTGAAATTAAATGAGCTCCAATTCGAAATTGTATTCAGTGCACAGGATTTGGATAGCACGTGATGACTGCGAAAAGATTGAGCGAGAGGTGTTTAGAAATAATATAAGACAGTCTTCGCGAGAGAATCGAGTAAATTTGGGGGATGGCGGAAGTAGAAAATTCATGTTCTCCGATTTCTATGAAAATATATTTGTAAGTACTTTGAGATATGGGCTACAAAACTGTCAAATTGGAATTTCGATATCTCAACTCATATTTGCACCGCGAGCCTCCAAAGTGGAGGCGTTTCGCGAAAGTGTCAAAAACGGCTTCACTTCAAAAGAGCATAACTCCCTCAAAAATAAAGCTTTTGGAACAAATTTTTCTCAGTACTGATCCTCATGAAGAGATCAATACAATGGTTTTAATTTCGAAAAATTATTTATGAAAATTTTCTGTTCTATGGGACAGTAGGACGTTTAGAGCTAAAAAGTTCGCAAAAGTGAAAATATAAGAAAACGCCCATCAAAGAAGACGTTATTGGCAATATAATGGCGTTTTCAGATTTTTACCAGAGTTCTGAAATTTTGAGAAAATCGAATTTTCAATTTTTAGCTATACTAATTTCGAAAGCAGTACACATAATATGCACATCATTAGAAAGATCTCCACGAGAGGAATCGAATGGTATATAGAGTTCATGGGAAAAGTTACGATCTAGCAAAGTTATGCTCAAAAATCGAACTTTTCAAAATTGATTGAACTTTTCAAAATTGTCATATTAAGCTGAAATGATCAAAATGGAGCCTAGGAGTGATGTTAATGCAGTTTGCAAATTTATTGACTTCACAAAACAGTTGCAAAAATAATGCATCAGGCGGGGGTCGAACCTGGCACTTTTGCCACTTTTCAATTTTTGAGTTTTTTTTGCTAGATCGTAACTTTTCACATGAACTCTATATACCATTCGATTCCTCTCGTGGAGATCTTTCTAATGATGTGCATAATATGTGTACAGCTTTCGAAATTAGTATAGCTAAAAATTTAAAATTCGATTTTCTCAAAATTTCAGAACTCTGGTAAAAATCTGAATCCATTTTATTGCCAAAAACGTCTTCTTTGATGCCTATAAGGTCGTTTTCTTATATTTTCACTTTTGCGAACTTTTTAGCTCCAAACGTCCTACTGTCCCATAGAACAGAAAATTTTCATAAATATTTTTTCGAAATTAAAACCATTGTATTGATCTCTTCATGAGGATCAGAACTGAAAAAATTTGTCCCAAAAACTTTATTTTTGAGGGAGTTATGATCTTTTGAAGTGAAGCCGTTTTTGACACTTTCGCGAAACGCCTCCACTTTGGAGGCTCGCGGTGCAAATATGAGTTGAGATATCGAAATTCCAATTTGACAGTTTTGTAGCCCATATCTCAAAGTACTTATAACTATATTTTCATAGAAATCTGAGAACATGAATTTTCTACTTCCGCTGTGCTCTCGACTCTCTCGCGAAGGCTGTCATAAATATTTACCATTTGATTGATTATTAATATTTAAAGGGATCCTCTGATCACATTGCGATCCCTCAAGAGCGTATTTTAGACATTCCATCAATTTTGTCCTTTTCAGAAGACATATGTCTCCATTCCTTCAATAAACGATCCCTACGAATCAGACCGCTCGCGCGCTACAGTATTCACAAAATGATATTCGTATTCGCGCGGTCCCTGAAGAGCAATGTAACTTTGCATATAACTTCTCCCCTAATTTAAGCAGCGGGGAATGGCGCGAAAAAGATGCAAATATAGGATTGCAGGTTTTCGACACTGCTCTTTCAGATGAGAGGAAGAAACCAGGGGGTTAAAAAGTGCTCAGAGAGGCCCTTTAAATCTTTGTTACCTAATTGAATAAGAAGGACTGTAGGACATGTTGGGAAGCACGTAGATACTATGCATCTCAAATGTCATTGTGCGGTAAAAGTCAGTGTGATATCTTTTGTTTCCCAAAAGTAAACAACGTATCAAACAAGAGATATCTGTGATAAACAAGATTGGTAGATAATATATACATAGACAGAGCAATATCTATATACCGTCAAGCTAGTAAATTGTGGGCCGTGTTTGAAACACTTGAAACAAGGCCATATCTCGGCTGGGAAAGGTCGTACAGAGTTCTGGTTGGAATTTTTGGAATTCTCAGGACGAAATCTACTTGCGTATAAAGTTTGGTGATGATTAGACAACTTTAAACCGGTTAAAACGGCTCTCATCTTAGAAATCCCGATAAATTCTCGCTATCCAATAGATCTCGTCCTTAGGATTCCAAAAATTCCAACCAGAACTCTGTACGACCTTTCCCAGCCGAGATATGGCCTAGTTTCAAGTGTTTCAAACACGGCCCACAATTTACTAGCTTAACGGTACCACATCATTCCTAGCGTTCGATTGGCGAATTGCGGTGCCCGCTCTGATCTATCGTCAATGCGGCCGTAAAGAATGAACAGAAATTCTCCAATGTAAAAGCTTAAGCTCCTCCCCAGCATTCCAAAGAGCTACCAAAATTTGGTGGAGATTCATCCTGCCATTTTGGAGTAAATTCAAAATTAGTAGCCAATTCGCTATTAAACACTTCCTCTTTCGGTGGGAATGCTGTGCTACGATATTTTGGGCACCCCATGCTTTGTGTAAGGCGCAAAAGGTGCAAAGAAGACAAAAGCACAGTTCTCGTAATGCCCGTGTCACTGAGATAATCGGAAAAGCTTCAATAGACTTGGGACAGTGTGCCCTTTACAGATTGTCACAACTCCATTGCTACAATCTCCCTGCTATCAGAGGTATTTAGGTTTTGTGAATTGATTGAGGTTGAAAAGACATGTGACCTCGCGATATTTTGTTTTGTAAATGCATCTACAGCAAATACAACATAATGCTTGACTTGCCCAACAATCGGCATGTGATCTCCGGTGTTTCCGTGCAACACGAATTGAAGCTTGAAACACACATTTTGCTGAGATCCGCATAATAAAATGCGGAAAGACTCCTAGCACATATACTGCAAGTGTTCAACACACTGTGTGCGGAAGGGCGGCAAGTGCTGCTCGCGCGCTTTTTATTTATTTTCATGTAATTTACTTTTTTCGTGTTCGTCGTTATCGT
>LS819595.1:615672-636808 GCA_900490955.1 Micoletzkya japonica
AGTCTTACTGCGTTTAGCGCATAGTAACGAGGCAAATGGCATCGAGGTATTCCCGGAACAAATAAATATTTCTCGCTCCAGAACTTTTTTAAAAATATTTTTCAAACGCTATTATCTTTCTTATCGTCTCAGAAACATATTCTAGAAGTATAGCCATGTTTGGTTTCACAAAATTTCTCGCTTCCATGTCCCTTTAATACTACATTAAGGGCCGTTTCAGCCTTAACGCTTATAATTCGTACATGTGCAGAAAACTTAAGCTCACGGTCCAACACAAACCCAAGATCGCGGAACTCTTCACTCTCCTTCATCTGCCTGTGTTCTATTGTATAATGGCGCTTTGGATTTGCTCTACCCAAGTGCAGTACAGTACACTTATCGCTAGCGAGAGGCAATTGCCATTCTCTTGACCACATTTCTACTTTATCTATTGATTCCTGCAGCATTCTTTCGCAATTATGAACATTCTGATGCTGCAACTTTGCATATTTAAAAATTAGACTTTTGTAAATCCTCACAAGTTGGTAAATAATCCTGCCTCTCTCTGCTAAAGACAGTTGCGGCTTGCCTTTAAGTTGTGATTCATTAAGTGTTTATTTAAACGAGAGAAACTGTCTTTGTCGTGGTTCGAGATGAAGTGTTGAGAAAAGCTGTGGAGCGTTTCCTTCGCCATCGCAATACAGACAGAGAAGTACATAATGTCTTAATATTTTCAGTGATTACCGCGCTTTCCCTCACAATGAAAAATTTCGAGTTTGGCTTTCGAGCTTGCTTATTTTGGGGACTTACCATGGGGACGTGCATGTTCAGTCGCAGATAGCACAGTATTCCCTTACAGTATCCAGCCATGAGAGGGAACAGGGGAAGCGGGCAGTAGAGGATGCCGAAGTTGAGGTCGTTCATCGTTATCCAGAACTGATTAAAAATTTTAATTTCCAGTGCATTATGTGAGCATCAGAAACCACTTTTGTGATAATAATGAAGCAAAGTGAATCATGATCTTGTGAATTTTTGCTCATACTAGTGAGTTAAGGAAGTGAAAAGACTATTTAAACGGGTAAACCTGTAGATGCATGAGGTACCACTTGTACTGCCCCCCACTCTTCGGAGTCTGCGTGTATATGAGATAGAAGCAGAGACCAGAAATACAGGTTGAGACCGCAGTCATTCCATGCATGTACTTGAACATTGCATCCTCCGCCGACTGCGGTACCGTGAAGTTGACCATTCCTGAGCTATCCAGTGACCATAAAGTCAAATACTATACAATATAAGCAACAGCATATTATATCCGAGAAATAAAACACGTTAGCCACTACAAAACATGAGACAATTTTCGGGAATGAAAAAATATAGCTATAGTTAAAGGGAATTAATACAATATTCGACGACCGAATATGTCGGGAGCGGATTTACACACTACAAAACACGGGACGATTTTCGCAATGCGAAATGCTCCGTCTATAAATAGACATCTTTTTTTCTGTGCTAGAACAAGCAACGACAGGAATTTCGCAGAGGATGAGTGAGCATGCAGAAGCACCTTCAAAACACTTTGTTATCCGGGATTGCGCTCATACGAAGAATGCATCTTTTACCTGTGGTTTTGATCATGCTACATTAGCTAGTTCAGTAGAGCGAGTGGTAATTGGGATCGTCCACGTATTTGGCAACAATTATTTGCCGATTACCAAATATTGGAGCATAACAGATTAATCTTACAGGTGTCACTACAGAATTTTCATAATTTTGGTCGAGGTTGTAAATAGCTTGAATATGTAGAGTTTTTAAATATATTATTATGTTCCAGTGGAGTAAAAAGATCCGTCAGAAAATCATTCCGAATATAAGGCGAGAGAGTGTGCAAAAATGAGAGAATTAGACTCATTTTGGAAAGGAAGAAAATGACGGATCGGTTTATTCCACTATAAAACGTATTATTTTTCTCTGGCCAGGGCGTAAATAATACAATTCATCTGTTCATTATTTTGCAAATTTATTCCGCGGGTCCCACAATATTTTATCTGATGAATTTCCTGATATTCTTAGACTAGGTAGAAATTACCTTACTGACGGAACTTTTTCGCCAGTCACATAGCTCAGCCGATAAGAGCGCTATTCCATCCGTGTGAAATTCTTCTATATTGCCGAAGAAAGTATCATTCCTTTTCCATTAAACCTCCGAGTTGTAGAACTCTACATATTGTTTTTCTAGGTATATATATATATATATATATAGTCAAGCTAGTAAATGTGCGCCCAAGTTTGAAACTTTCCCCACTTTTGACATAACTCGGTTCAAATTGGTCGTAGAGATTTCTAGTTGGTTCCATTCGATTCCTCATGGCAAGATCTATCTATATGACAAATTTGATAAAGATCGGATAACTTTGAAGGTCAAAAACGAGCCCATTTCTACCTCTGTCTCCCAAATGTTGCATAGGTCAGTGTACCCTTTCCGCTCTCTTATTTCGCTCCATAGAATCCTTCAACGTGATCCGTTTTCGGTCAAACTTGATACAGAGATAGATCTCATTGTGAGGATTCGAATGCGGCCAACTAGAACTCTGTAGGATCATTTTGAGCCGCGCAAATATTTATCCCATTCCTGTCTGTCTCGCCCAATTAATTATATGAACTTCGTCGACAAACGCAATTGTCAGCATACTTTGCGTAGATAGTTCTCAAAGGTATCTCTTGGAAGGTGATGAGTGAACTCTGAACCGAGCGCAGAGAAGAGTCCAACTGCAGCCGTTATAGTTCTACACTTCAGACCTCACGATTGACCTTCCGGTCGGAATTAATTGCTAATCAATGGCAACGTCCGGCGAGAGAGCGTACGAAAACGATACCGTTTTTATATCTGGAGGTCACCATTAATTCGCTCCGCCTCAAGCATATTGAAAGATCTGAATGTTTTGAAAGTTATTTGATCATTTCCTTTTTCGTAATTCACACAAAGTGAGGTAACTGTCGTTTCTTCAATCTCAATCAATGAAACATCTGAACTCCATATCTGCTCAAATTTCGTTGATGGGTGAACTTTGAACCGAACACAGAGAAGAATCCCCTCGTTGCAGTGGGTTTACTCCCGTATTCATCAACATAATGTATGAATATCAGGGAATTTCTAAGATACAATATTGCGGTGTCCGGAGAACAAAATTCCGTCCAAATCGTCCTTCGATCTCGGCCGTTCATACGTAGCGAGAGAAAAAGAGAGGGCGAGACGGAGAGGTGAGTTAACCGGTTGAAAGGGCGGAGAGTAAAAGGAGGAAATCGAGAGGGCGGTTAGTGGCTAAACTCCCCCATCATGGATTCCGATGCTCTGGTACGTTCAATTACTCTACATAACACAACGATTTTTTACGAAGTTTAATTCTATGAAGAGGGAAGGAAATAAGCATAGCGATTCCAGATAATATTGTAGTTATGGTAGTTATGGTTGGCCGCCAAGTGGCTAGTTAGATACATAGATCTCGTCAAACCGCGCACTGAAGCGTGGAGCGATGGACGAGAAGGGGGGAAGAGAAGAAGTGTGAAAAGTGCCAAATAGAACGATGATCGAACGATGGAGGTGGTGATTATCGCGCCATCCATCCTGTTATAATAGAGAACGCGCGCGTGTGTGTGTATCGGGATGAGAAAAAGGAGGGTGAAGGAGGAGGGACTCCGGGATGGGGATAGGATAGGGAAGCGAAGAAGAGGGGAGGGGAGGGATGGGAGCGGTTAAGATACGAAAGGCCACTTACACTGTCCACGATGCCATCGAGAACGTGGGCTTCGGAAGGTTCCAGATCATGCTCAGTGCATTGGCCGGACTAGCCATGGTCAGTTTCAGCCCTTTTCCCGACTTTGTAGTTTGAACTCGGATTTTGCCTTATCGGGATCAGCCGAAGAGTATAGCCATAGTTCAGATGGCGGATTCGATGGAGATTATGCTGTTGGCCATTCTCTCGCCCAGTCTCGCCTGTGAATGGGGCATCACAGCTTTTGAGCAGGTATCTCTATATAATCGCCTTTCGATCTTTACTTTTGTTGTACGCGCCGTGCCAAACTGTGAACGTTCAGTTGTTTCTATAGAAATCAGTGAGATCATAAGCAGTTTGTAGTCTATAGCGATAGATACACCACAATGAACGTGCAAACTTATAAATAACCATCTGCCAGCATTTGGATCATGAAGTGAAAATTAGCCACAACTGTACATGGAAATCGCATGTTCGAAAACTCGATACACTTCCTCGAACGATTTTCATGAGGCGACAAATTCGTTGTGACAGGTAGAACTTGCAATGTGCCTATTAGAATTTTTCAATTCTGCAGTAAAAGTGAAAGGGAACTTTTGCGCGTCAATGGGGCTAAAATGCATAATGGTTCCGAAAAAAGCAAAGATTTGTTCGCATTGACCGGTCACGATAGTAAAACGTTTCGTTTTAAAATGTTTCTGAAGATTCAAATCACAAGCAATGCAGTTTATGGACAGGCCCTGTCCACAACGTGCGTCTTCGTTGGTTGGATGTTTTCGTCTCCGTGCTGGGGATGGATATGTGATCGGTACGGAAGGAAAAAGGTTTGGTCTACTGCAGAAACAGTGACGAATGAGAACTATGAAAATGCGCAAAAATAGAAGGAAAAACGTCTGCAGGAAATGAAAAATGAAAAGTTCAGATTTCTCAACCCATTATACAAATACTACCTACCATCAATACAGATATATTCGTCTAATCGGTTCTTTGCCTTCGACAGTAAATACAGATAATCCTAGTCTAGATGCTGCCATGCCAGATCCCCCATCCCATGCCCTCAGGGTCTCTTCGCGTGTTCCCTCCTGGGAACTCTTCTCGGCATCGCTACGGCCGCATCTCCCTCCTTCTACCTTTTCGTCGTTATTCGAACGGGAGTGGGAGTCGCTTTGGGAGGAGGAAATCAGGCGTACGTTCATATTTCATACTGACAATAAGGGGGATAAATCGGCCCCTCCGTTTCTTTGGTTCCAAATGCGCCTAGATCTATTAATTTTAGCCGGAAGAACGAGCGGAACCCAAACCGAAAATAGATAGCGCTATGTACTTGCTTGCCATAACTCAGTATCAGAGCGGCATTTCGTCATCGCTTACATATGCGGCCGGTGAAGCGTGGATAATTCTTGCAGGGTCACAATCTACGCCGAATTCCTGCCGACCTCCGCACGGGCCAGATGCATTTTATTCATCCAGGTGAAATCACGGAGATCAGTGTCACAAAAGACTCATTGCATCTAATAGATAATTGTATGATATTAGGCTGTCTCATATATTTCGGTGCAGTTATTCAAAAAATCATCTCTCATCTTCCGACAAGAGAAGAGTCCCCAAATTTTCATAGTATGAGAACATGAAGTGGTCGATGTAAGTACGGCATTGAGCTTTTGAATTGAAGGATTTTTCGCAGAAAAATTTAATTTTTTAATATGCAAATGCCACAAATGCTTGAAATTCACACACCAATTTGCTACAAATACAAATCATTATTTTATTTCAAGTTAACATTTTTCAAAATGTCCAAGAAGTAAGAAGCTAGGTATGTTTCACTCTTTCTAATGGTGATGTTTTTGGAGTAATTACTAATACAAAAATAGAAGATCTTTTGTTGAGAAGCTGCTACAGCTGCATGACCAACATTGTCCTACGAATTTAAAATATATAAAAAGCTTACAGTGAAAACTTGATACGTAAACAAAACTTGCTTGACCTTATGTGTATAAACAAACCTTGGTGACTGAAATAAATCATTAGATAAATTTGGCATAGGATGATTTAGTGAAAATTGGAAACACGAAAACGTCTACTTTGATCTAATTCCATTACAACTTTCCCAGGGTTTAACCTATAAGCGCCATATTTTTATCTATAATGATCTACTTAATATTTGTTCGAATAGTGAAGAGGTGATCTCTCTATGATATTTTCAAGCTGAGTTATAAAAAGTTCAATATGGTTGACCACAGAGCAGGTAGACAACACCTTGGTTTATGCTGTATATCTCCCATAAGAGATAGCACCCAGATTAAAGGTCGTATAGCAAGCATCCATCCTACCCTACAACATACTACAACGTTTTGAAAATAAATGAAAAGTGTGCTGAGATTAGCATCAAAATTGACAAATAGTATTATAGAAGTGCACCGAAATATATGAGACAGCCTAATATATGTAACTTTTGAAACCTAAGAGAACGTGGTTCTATTCAGTACGCGGCATCACTTACAAAGACCTCAGAACCAAAGTTAAAAAAAAGTAGTTTTCCGCTAAACAATGCAGTAAATTAAAATTATTTGGCTCTTGTGAATACTCTTCGATCTTTCATTCCTTGTAGATCTTCTGGGCAGTGGGAGCCGCAGCGGAGGCTCTTCTTGCCATAGCAGTGATGCCCCTCTGGGGATGGAGGGGATTCGTCGTTGCCTCTTCCTTGCCCCTGGGCATATTCACTCTCGCTTGTCTGGTAATCAATGATACTAATCATTGATTTGAATACTAATCATTCTGTTATTTATAGTAATTTGCATATTCCGAAAAACTTTGCAACATTTCAGTGGCTGCCCGAATCCGCTCGCTTCTACGTCACCCATGGAAAACGGGACAAGGCCGTGGCAGTGCTGGAGAGAGTGGCCAAGACCAACGGGAAGAGACTGCCTCAGGGCGAATTGATTGTGGATCGGGCAGGAGAGGAAGGGGTACTGTATTTGAAGAGATTGGGGGAAAGAGAATGACTGAGGCTAGGGTGTGCGAGGAGATATGTTGAGATATACAGCAGAACCATAATATTATAATATCCTGATTTTGAGGAAAAGGGACGACGACGCAATGCTCTGGCTCTGCTGGAGAAGCCTCTGCGATCAACGACCATTCTCGTTTTCATTATATGGTTCGTGGTTCGAATATGCTTCCCATAATCCATTTAAGACTTTATGCAGTCTTTTGAAACAGTGACTTTAAAGGTCAGTACTCAAAAATAATAAAGGATAAATTGTGAGGATGGTCAATGCCTTCTCGTACTATGGAATGACACTGTACACGACTAAGCTGGTTCAATCGGAAGATGAATGCTATGGAGGAACGCCCTCCAACGGGTAAGCATGTCACGCTTATTGTCGATCTACGGTTATTTGCACTTTTGGCTGTGCACTTATGCTAAATAAAGCAAGTCCAATCGAGAATGCGCGGAACGAAAATTTGAATACGAGGACCGACAATAGAGAAACTTGATATATCATTAGAGATACATAAAAGTAGTTCGAAGTTGAACTATCGCATCTATTTATCGCTATTATCTTCTTGTGCCAAACCTTGTCTAGATACGTTCCTTCAGAACTCACAACGGAGCTGTGAAGGAGCTGTGCAAACCGCTCACGCAACATGACTACATTGAAATTCTAACCATGTCCCTCTCTGAACTGCCGGGTAATACATTCTTATATTTCTTTGTTCGTTTGAAATTTCATTAAAATACACAAACTGGATTGCGCAAACATTAGTTATTCTCAAGAACTTTTTTTTCTTATTCGCATTTCCTTGTGATCTGCATAAACTATAACTTCAGGTCTCTTTCTCACATTCGGTATAATCGACGCCCTGGGTAGGAAGAAGACGATGGGATTGCAATTCCTCGTGTTCGCCCTGTGCAATTACGCCTTCTTCTTCTGCATGTCACGGTAGGTTGTGTTTCACAGGAACTATTTATTCTTCTCTCCTATCCTCAGTCTTCGATTTCTCCCATATATATTTAGATACAATAATTCAATATGATATGCGCTTCTTTCGGCAAGATGACTAATAATCAGTTTGTTGCAGCTCAACCATAATCGGTTTGCTATTCGTTGCTCGAGCGTTCATCTCGGGATCCTTCCAAACCTCGTATGTCTACACACCCGAAGTCTACCCAACGCATATCAGGTCACTTTCCATCCATTCTGTAAATAATATCAGAACAACCTTTCAAAATCAATGGCAAACCAAAAAATCGCAATCCGTGTACTGTAGGCGTGTCCAGGTGTTTATGGAAGCGTGAAATAGCCCAATTATCTCTATTCAGAGCGGTTGCACTGGGCACGGCATCGGGATTCGCTCGTGCCTCTGCCATGATCACTCCCATGGTGGCACAGGTAGGACGATTTTGAGAGAGATTATCCCACCTTCAATCTACCCAGACTTCCGTTCTGTACTTCGAAAACCTTTCGGCGATGAACTGTTGAGCTGTATAGCAACTATTACAGTAGTGTGATACGATACGAAGTGAATCTGGACGCCCAGTCTCATTCATGAATTGTGAATTAACAGTGACTTCGTCATAAACTCGTTAGCTATCACTCCCTGGTTTTTCGGAGGTCGCCATTAATTCCCAAATCACACACTCACTAAATAGATACGCCTCAGGTGGTGGCCGACTACAACGTAGCTTATGCCGCTCTCATCTACGGCACAGCGGGCGCCATCGGGACCATCGCTGCCTTCCTTCTTCCGATAGAGACCAAAGGACGCGAAATCGTCGATTTCGCCCACTGATCCGAGATAAAGGGCTGTTTTAGAAGAGAAGATGAACGCCTCCTACGGATCATGACTGCCCTGAATGCACCACAAATACTAAAATTGTATTCACCTGTCTTTTTGGAATGCATCTCTTTGCTATTTATTCGTACTCTCTCACAAAAGTCTTAAATAATAAACAGGTCTCAAGTCAATCAACTGGTTCCGTGACGATAAACTTACTCCATCTGAAATAGAGTGGTTACAGTGAAAAAAGCAACACATAGTAATTATTATTGACCTTATAGTATAGAGTGCTTGATATTTATAGGTACCACCTCATTATCGACATAAGCAAAGTATATTTCCCTATCTCCCACGCCCACTCGTCTCTCCCATGGGAGACATGCACACCCTCTTTTGTGTCTTCCCCCTAGGCAGCTCCTCGCCTGAACTACCTTATGTCCTTCCTCACACCTCACCCCCGTGTATTCCCTTCAATATCACGATTATGCTCCGTTCCGCTCTTCTTTTGCTCTCAATATGGCAGTGCAATGAACCCACCCTGTCTCTGGTTCCAAATGCGCCTAACTCTCTCACTTTTGCGCACTTTCGCCTGATATTCGAAATCATTAGCCGATATAGTCTACCACTATGTTCTTGCCGGTATATCCTTATCCCCTTCTGTTCAGTTCCTCTACACTTCTCTTCCATTTGAAATGTCAAAATGGACCGACGACGATGCAGTTTTCTTCGAAGATCTCGAGGAATCGGAGGCCAATCGGAGCGATAGTCTGCTCAAGGTGTCGTTATTATTATTGACGAAAATGTTACGTGAGTAAAAGCATTCCTACTTCTCTCTGCACCCTCTTCGCACCTTTTCGCTCTCTCATGGTAAATAGGAATAGGACAACTGATGGAACTTTTTCCTCAACCACTCGATATCTAAACCATATGGAGATATAGCATAGCAATCGTACAGTCTACTAGTCGATCAACTCTAAACCCAAATTCACTTCTCCCTTCAGTCCCCCGCTTCCGTTCTCGACCCTACAGGAGCCCTCACTCGATTGTATCACAAGGAAATGGCTCGAATGGGCATTGGCCTTACGCGGTACGCATTCTTCACTCTATCTCATTTGCTTACAAATATTTTATTTATTTATCGTTTACGGAGTATCCGTGCGGTTGAGCAAATTACAAGGACATATCGTAGCCTTCAGTCAATCATTATTGTGCACTAGCCTGTTTTCTGCTAAATAGCCCCATTGAAACATAAGCCGTCCTGGTTGCAGAGAGCGAATGCGTGAATATCTCCGTGATCCCCTCTCTCACGAATGCGTCGTCACTCTCATGTATCCCAGAGTTGCCCAGAAGAGCTATAGAGGCGAGAAACGGTAGGACAGGAGTTTTGATCTTTGATAGTTCTTGTGTGATCTTTGATCTTTCAAGATTCATCGTGCCCCAGCCCAGTGCTGAGCTCAAGGGAGGAGGCTGGGCCGCGAAGCAAAAGGAGGTTAGTCGGTGAGTGACCATCTTTATCAAGTGTATAAAGGGTGAATTTGAGTTTGTGGATGGACTCGATGGAACATGCAGAAAGGGACGTCGACTTTCGGGATGATCAGGTATACTATTGTTGTTTATGATCTCACTCTATACATTATCGGATACGTCATATAACCTATGATTAGTGTACGTGGGATGCTCCATCATAGTTCCTTTCTCAGGCCCGTTCCCTCTTGCTATCTCTCGGTTTCGACACAACACCCATCGAGGAAAGACAGTCCTTTGACATGACAACCAAGGTCGGCCATTGCACTTTCCATTACTTTCCAAAGCCGATGCTCAATATTTCGCTAGGTGCTGTTGGATTGTGATCTTTTGCACGGTGCATGATCACACTAATCAATAAATATCTCCTTATTCCAGCACTACGCAGAGGCTAAAGTCTACGTGGGAGATGGTCAGACTCGTGGGTATTCCGAGCTCATTGCCCATCTCACTTATGGGTGTGTAGATGTAGGCATGTTCGGATCGGGACGAATCAAGGTTATTATTGTGTCGCCTAAAAAGAGGCAAAATATAAGTATTTTACAGACGATCAGCAAGAAGTCGAAGAGTGTCCGGTGTATTGATCACTACCTCAGCATAGTCTCGGGAAAAACGGTCAGCAATTAAGTTTGTCATTGGCATCTCGACTTAATAACATGTTTTCCGGAGACGATGCCCTAAATATAATATAGAAACATACCCCATCGCAGATCTGCTTGTACAATCGAACTCGTTCGCAAACCGGGACAGCTCGCTATATTCGCTTCTCTCCCGAAACCGGCTTCTATCCAACCTCCGATCGATGGAGTTCCCTGCAGATTCACGTCGTCGAATACGAGAGTACGGGACCTATCGCGAAATGACTTGAGACGCTTCCTCCTTCATCTGCTCTAATGAAAAGCTATTGAAATCCCGAAAATAATATAAATACTGCTGTAATGAAAAGCCATAGAAATGTGAAAAAAACGATTTAAAATGTTTAACTTAATTGCAGACGGCCCTCTTCCCTATCCCGAACCGACTTCCTTCACTACTGGTGATGGATTCGTCACGTACGGGGACATTGTGAAGCTGGTCGATACGGACAGCGGATTCGCTTTCCCCAGATTGTACATTCGAAAGGTTGGCGAATCTTCCGATAGATTTCAGATATGTTCACCAGCATTTCAAATAATTTCATACTACAAACCTCTTCCACACTTGTAATCAGAAACCATACCTATACTCCACTATTTTCTATATTTCGTCAGTTGCCTTATTCCTATTTCTGACCCGAGAAGCTTTATGAAAGGATTCCATTCAAGCTAAAAATGAGATTGCAGATGCAATAATAATAGTTTGAAAACCTCTGTTCTCAGGTGGTGGATCGGCAGTATGCCCAACTCGACGGAACTCGGGAATCCGTCTCTCAACTCCACATGGTCGCCTTCCAATTGGTCGATTCGCCCGGTTGCTTTCTTGGCATATCGCACGACAAGATCATACAACAGAAGGTACTGTAGGGTTATGGTATATGACGATCTCACGTAATTGCATTGCTGATAAAAAACGAATTCAGGCCTCGCCCTCTCAAATCGCCAATCGCGTAGTCATCCCAACGGGAGCAATCTGGACCATCATCTCCGTCGCCAAGGTACTCTAATTGATATTTGATCTCTGCCCTTGGCTGAAATGATCTTTGATCTTTGATCTTTGCAGTCGGAGTATCGGTTCTTCGAGTCTGCGGGTCTTCCCCTGGTCCCTCACCATCCGGTTCCCCACATAGATAACATAGATGTCATTGGCTTCCCGGGGGCTCACAGGTTATTTTCGCAATACCAACAACGTACCAATAAAGAAGATTTCGGTAGTTTAGCATTTTTATTATGAATGTCGTTAAAATGGAACTTTAGACTCCATTTGACCGGTCGGGGATTCACTTCTTCTCTACAAGTTTGGCTTTCAGACCAGCCCTTGGAGACGTTGCATGGGTAAGATTGTAGCATATTGGCTTGTTAAAGCCAAACCATCCTAATTAGAGCGTTTCCTTCGAAACCTTTAAAGTAAACACATTGTAAGATGCATGATATGTGTTGTAGTTCATGCGAACGGTGGATCTCCCGTCTTCCCACCTTCGAGGATATGATCATCGCATCGAGAATTGGAAGAAATGACGAGGTTAGCATTTAAGAGAGGACCATCCGGTACCGCAGTCACATCAAGTGAGGCAGGAATGGAGGGAAGGGTATAGAAGGGAAACTAAACAAAGGTCGGCAGGAATTTGAATAGATTTGAATGGGGACCTCGTTTGAGACATATGACTCTTTCCTCGACCAATCCCCGATTTCAGCTTCCGATTTCGATGGTTCGAAACGACGGAGTCGTCTACAGAAGCACTCACACCGTTTGCTATGCAAACATTGCCTAATCGATTAAACTCATTTAAAAAGATTAAAATCGATTAACATCTTCTCACTAGCGTCTCACTGCCTTATATGAACCAAACTGGTATGAACTAACTCGTGACTCAACTTCGAATGATTCTCGTGTATACACTCCTATTGAATTGTATCCTTGCTGAACGATTGCTTCAGATAAATGTTTTCCCTTAAAGAAAGCTGAGCTTTGCCACAGTTCACTTAGCGACAAGTTATTATATGATTGATGCCTATCAGGCGACTCGAGAGCCCCCGTCATTCATTCCCCTTCACTAGCTTCTCCTATCTTTAGTGTCTTCTTCCTCTTTCTAGTTGATCAATTCTTCCGTCATTCACCCTACTTGCTCCTCATAATAGCTATAATATCAACTGTTCACGGGACTATTCCGGGTGTTTCTTAGTCTATCACTGTGTCACAGTCCTTCATTTCTCCATTCTTCCAGTTGTAACTATTGATCAGATTACTCAGAATGCCGGCTGGTCGATTCTCCCTCCGTGATCTCTTCAAGGCAAGGCCCTTCACGGACGATCCCGACCCTCCTCGGGTCAGTTATTATCTATCTACATCATCATCCATGTCTAGAGACCAAAGACCGAAAAGGCCATCTTCACTAGATGTTCCCTAGGAAGTGAGATGAAACTGACTGCGATAGCCTAGTCATTCCTCCCCTTTCTGCTGGAACAGCTTGGTAGATCTCCATAATAAGTGCTCATCTCCTATGCAACTCGTTAGCACCTCGTTCCTTGCAGAACCCGGGAGCCCACGGTTGCCTCTTCTGCGGGGAGGGGCACTTCACGAGCGACTGTCTCCTGTTCCGAGACCTCGGATCTCGGAAGATGTTCTTCCAGGAGAACGATATGTGCCACATTTGTGGTCATCAGCATGCGCAGGAAGAGTGCTATAGCACCAGCAGGTTAGTCTTTGGTCTTTATCTAGATTGAGCCTTTCAAGATATCATACCGTAAGCTTAATCAGTCCTAGGAAGGAGGGGGGCCGTACTTAGGCTTGAACCCCGATAATTAGAATGAGATATAATAGTTGAAGGAGCTGGAATAAGAGGGTTGATTGCAGGTGCTACCTCTGTAACAGGGCTAGCCGTGTGGTTGTGATGTACTCACACCACACGTCCCTCTGCCCCTTCAAGACAGAGAGCACGAAGCGAATGGAAGGAGTGAAGGTTATGGTGAAGGAGTTCGAGGAACGACAAGAGCAGTGGAGGAAGAGCAAGAAGTCCAAGGTGGCGCAGTATAAGTACTTCGCAGATTGGCACAAGTAATCTCTCCTTCTTGAATCAATCAATTCTCATTTGTCATGCATACGATACATTTCATTCCCTTTCCTTTCAATGATAGAGAGCAATCGTTCCAAGTCTTTCTCTCGTAAACTAATCATTAGAGATATGTATGCGAGTTCTTTTGGCCAATACGTTTCATTGCTTTTGGCGACAAGACGTGGCGCGGCTACAAATGATGTGTGAAACATAGGCATCAAAAGAACTCTCATGCAGATCTCTACTAATAATACTTGTTCATTTTTTCCGATAACTCTACAAATAATACTTGTTCATTTTTTTTCAATTTCAAATTCTCTGTGCAGAATGTATACTAGTCGATTACTGTTAGCTATGCTCGATTTCCATTCATGGAAATCTAGCATTCGCAAGATATTCTTCTCTCATGAAGAAGATCCTTCGATGAGTTGTATAATTCTAGCGTGACCTTCTTGCCTATGTGTTTTCATTACACTTGCCATACTCTCTCATCTCATTCCCCATGATCATGCTCATATCACATCCGTCAAATAACATAATAGTCTTACATTGTCTGTACTTCCTTCGACTTCGAAGCCTTCATATTCCGAATGATAGGTATACACGAACCCAATCAACAGTCCAGTCCATACAATTGCTTCCTTCACTACAATTTATTGTTCACTTCACTTATCCATCTTGTTTCCACTTCCTGAGATTGCTCTTTGCTACATGTCATCGCCTCTCTGCATTGTCATTTCTGCTCTCCGAATTCCATTCAAGAACGGAGTATCCCATCCCCCAATAGTTATCAATCATATATAGTGGAATAAAAAGGTACGTCAGTAGAAAATTCCGAATATCAGGCGAGAGAGTGTGCAAAAATGAGAGAATTAGACTCATTTTGGAACCAAAGCAACTGATGGATCGGTTTATTCCACTATAGCTCTGTCACATTGCCTGTACCCCCTTCGAAGCCCTGCATATAATGAATGATATACACTAACACGATCAATAGTCCATACAATTACTTCTCTGCTCGTTCATTCACTGCAATTGTCCAATTCACTCCAAATCAATTCAATTCGCTCATCCATCTCACGACAAGACCACTTCCTAAGATTGTTCTTTCCTGCATATCGTCGCCTCTCTGCATTGTCATTTCTTCAGTTCGAGTTCGATTCAAGAATCGAGTATTCCAATCCCTCCAATAGTTATCCTCACAAGATGTTTTCCGGATTCCCTCGCCAGTGTCAACACTTTCCCCGTGGAATGAGTGCCCTACCTGGAATGTGCCCAGTGAGGGGTCAGCCGGAAAAGTCGAGGAATAGCATCAAAATAACCCATCCAGCCGTTGTTCTCTCTCGTGATTCTGTGTTTTCATTGTGGTCGCCTTGATAAGAGGAACGGTGGAAAACAAGGCAATATTGCAACTTCCCTATTTAGGGCGACTGGCGCCCGGATTGTACATAATACATGAGACAGTTGTTGTCGGCCAAGGGAGCTACATAACTTCGTTTTCTCATCGATTTCGTTCCACCAAGACTCTCTTGTGAGACGGTATTATTAATCGGTTTCCATGCTAAATACCCTCCTGCGTGTGCTCTGCCTCCCGTAAGCTGGTAAATATCTCTAATATTTACGCATATCCATCTTCGCATTCGCTATTCTCCACTCTTTGATCTCGAGAGAAGGAGGAGGGCTTCACCCGAAAACACGACAGACTCGTGTGAGTGAGTCACGAACGTCTCACAACAACACACAGACAAAATAAGATGCGAGAGACAGACAGACGAATTACAATGCAGTATTGTTATCGCGTAGGTATTGTCGATCCTCAGATTCAAATTTGTGTTCCGACGGTAATGATTCCGTCTTCCATTTGGTTATGTGCACTTTTGGCAGTGCACTTATGCTAAATAACGCAAGTCCAGTCAAGAATGCGCGGAACGAAAATTTGAATACGAGGACCGACAATATTGAGCACATTCTTCTGTATTCGATGATACGATCAGGAATACAGCCATAAGTAGTGGACAAGTTCGTTTTGCTGATTCCAAGTATTTTCATTTTCTAGCCAGGAGATAGACTACGGAATACCCTACTAAATCACCCCTCCAACTGGTCTATCCCTCCACATTCCCGAAAGATCATTCTCTGTCCTTTGGCTAGGAGAGAACGCTGTGAAGTACCTATCTTGTACTGAAAACACGCTGTCCCAGACAGACAGTGTAAGGGAGGACCGGGGGTAAAGATTGCTAGGCATTCCGAGAGAAGACATAGTTTTACGGGGCTTGGAACTTGACCAAAATTCGGTACATTTTTTGTCATAATCAATAGTTGATAATATTAACAATCTAAATTGATCAGAACAACGGTAAGTTCATAAAGTGTTTGCATTTCGGAATCCTTGCATCTCTTCTTCATACCCTATTTTTTATTCTGTGTTCTGTTCTCCCCACTTCTTCCCCCTCCACCGTTGTTTTGACACTATTACCAAGTCTCCCCCGTTCCTTCCCCCTCTCACTCCCTTTTACCCCTCCCTCTCTCCTTCCCCCCTCTCTCTCTAACTTCTCCATCTCCATGCGTGTTTTTGCCTAGAACCCAACGGCCACGCGGTTTGCGATCGTCAAAACAAAAATTGAATTGCCTGCTGTTTGCTTTTTTTGATTTTCCGCATAGATACCTATTGAACCGTTATTGAACGCGCCTGGAAGGTGCGATAATAAGTAACCCAACAACCAGCGTAACAATTTCGTAATTTCGAAGCTGAATGCCTTTAATTTGATATCTCATTAGGAGAATTTGCAGCTTGTATCAACAACCTGGAAAAAATGCACGGTTAAATAAGACGGTTAGATATTGAAACATATTTCAACCACCAACGATCAGTGCTGAAACCAAACATCGAAAGAGACCGAACTGAGCGATTTGTAGGAATTGACATATCTGAATACCGAAAAGCACAACTGGATAATCTGTCCTTTGTGATGCCAAGAACATTACTCATCCATGCGAACTCTGCCGAACTGTTATCCCATGTTCCCTCTGAAGCAGAACTACAGTGCATCACCCGAGTTTACCAGTTACCTAACTAGATAGTCTCTTTTTAAACTATTGTGCCTTAGGAAAGAGTCTACTAACAAATTTAAAAATTTGGGGAAGTAATAACACCACGATTAAATCCCTTTTCGGATTCCCCTCCCGTCCCTGCCAGAATGTTGTCGTGCGTCCAAAATAGAACGCGGAAGCGACAATTCCGTTATAATGACAGCTCAAGTGTTCAGTTGTTTCTATTGAGGGGAAGGGGGGGATACTTCTGGGATGGTTGTTATTCTCTCGTGTCCCACAGCATCCCTTTACCACCTTTCCCCCCCCCCTTCACTTCTTTTCTCCTCCCCCTTTTTCCTCAATCCTTCTCGTTTCGTGTCCCGATGGGGTCCGTGTTCTCTAACTTCAGGCTTTGGTGCTAGAAAAGCATTCGCCGCTTATCTTTCCATTTCCCTATACTCTACTTCTTTCGAATCCTGTTCTCTAGTAGACTGTAGTACCCTTTATGCATCAGCGGCTCCATTCCATGCACCATCCGAATTGCGTTTATGCCATGCATGTATATTGTTGATGCAAAGTTCCTACAGTTAGCTCATTCCTACCTTGCCTTCACTCTTTAAAGGGACATGGAAGCCAAAAAAGATTGGCTTTCATATGAAAGTTTATCACCTAAATAATATAAAAACCAAACCGGAGTGCGCAAAAATGTCTACTTCGCGAGATATCCTAAGAATCGTTTCCCAGCCAAGGCGCAGTCTTACGGCGTTTAGCGCATAGGAACAAGGTAAACGGCATCGACGTATTCCCGGAACAAATAAATATCTCTCGCTGCAGAAATTTTTTAAAAATATTTTTCAAACGCTATTATCTTTATTATTGTCTCAGAAACATATTCTAGAAGTATGGTCGTGCTCGGTTTCACAAAATTTCTCGCTTCCATGTCCCTTTAACCGCTTCACTCTCGCGTGGAAAGTGGAAATGGACACAACTGGCGGAACATGTTCCTCATAATTATTTCGTTCCCTTCAGGACTCTTCCTTCGCGATCTCCCTTCTCAAGTCATGAATTTCGGCAAGGTATCAGCATTTTAACAATTGCTTCTAAGTAAGAATCAACACATAGAATAGCCAACTAATGAAAAAATGTTGAGTATTCAGAAGCTCTTCCGTTCTGTCAAGGATGCGGGCCATGAAGTGAAGAAGGACATTGGAGAGGCCGCGGTATCATCTCTCACTTACTCGCCATTCGCTTATTTATAAACTTTTTCGGTGATAAAATTTTGAGATAGAGATTTTATTATTTGCTATGAACAAGGGGATTATATCTACCTAAGGAGGGGCATGACCGTTTCGCCTCCTTCGCCTCCTATAGGAGCTTCTACCTATGTTTCACAACTACCGCATAACAAGCCTATTCGTGCTATTCAGCAATAAATAGAAAATTTCTTCTCCAAAATGAAAACAACAATTTGAGGATACGGTAGCGGACAAGGCGGGAAAGACCGTTGATGCGATCGGTGATGGAATTGACACGGCGGCCGACAAGGCCGGACTCGCTGCAGGTATACGGTAGGAGGAAGCATGAGAACTGTAGGGTCAAGAACAACGATATCAGCAGTACAACTTCCTTTATAGGAACTGATTAGGTAAGCGGGGTTGATAAAGAACTAAACAAAATCTAGAGAGGTGCATGTGAGTTCCTTTAGTGATTATGCTTTATGATCATAATGAGGTAGATCGTCGGTGTTACGCCCACCATGAAATATAAGCAGAAAGAAAACGAAGTCTCATGCACAACTCAGCCCCCTCTACAGCGCAAGTAAATTAAATTAGATTAAATGAAACTCTAATAGAAACTCTCAGAGGGAGCGGTGGACAGCGTGTTGTCGGCAGCTCATACAGTAGACGATGCAGCGGGAAAGGCAGCACAGAAGATAGAGAACAAGGTGAAAGCTTTTTACAGAATACGCACTTCTGAACACTCTTGGATATGCGTAAAAACTAAGGGAATCCCATCTTCGCGACCGGTAGCTTTCTATAACTGTAGTTTCCCTTTTATAATACTATGGCTGACAACGAACTTCAACCAAATAGCGTTTGCTATCTGCGTTTTATAGTGTTCTCCTGACTATCTCTTGTTTTGTACACCTTCTAATATCCAGATATCAATCCCGTAGTCACGACGTTTGCCCTTGCTCTGTCACCAAATGGCGATTGCAGGCTGGCGAAATCTACGACTCGGCTAAGGGCGCAGCCAAATCGACAGCCAACGATGTGGCGGGGGCAGTGGGCGCCGTGGGGGACGGAGTCAAGGGAGCGGTCTGTTGAAATTTCGTATTCTAGAACTTGAATACCTTCAGTCTATTGAGCATTGAGACCAGTCTATCGGAATCTCCCGTATCGACCGTATTCTGTTGTTGAGTGCTTAAAGGGACATAGAAGTTTTCAAGTGAAGCTTATATGAAAGATTTTGTCGTAATTAGTATAAAACCAAAAGGAAAAATAATAAAAATTAATAGTATTCGAGAAATGATTTTTTTTTAAATTTCGCCCAACGACGACGCTACTGTGTTTAGCCAAAGGAATTAAGCCAAAAGCGAAATTCTTCTTAACGACGGAAGCCCGGAACGGAAAAATAAAACATGCGATTTCCGAGTTTTTTCTTCGATTTTTATTGTCAACATGTTTTTCTCACATTTTGAAACCTTAGAAGAATTTTCATCGAATTTTAAAACTTTTGGTTAGAGGAGGCTGCTTCCTCCATTTAAATAGAAATGCTGAAGCATAATTGATCCTGGTTCGTGCAGGCTGGAACGGTGTATGACGGAGCGAAGGGCGCCGTGGACGCGACCGGAAGGGCCATCGGAAATGCCGGACAGGCTGTCGGGGATACGGTAGGTCGGGGGAATAGGGGTGTATCGGAGTAATGGGATACGTCCTGCTGAGCATTGCGAATATCTGATGAGATAGTGGGCAAAAAGTGAGAGGCTCATTTTCAGAATTGACGGACAAGAGTATTCCAATATAGCTGTACAGAGCATGGTTAAGTGAGTGTTCAGTGAGAGCCAGTTGCTGTATGTCCAGGCGGTGAAACATATTCGACGCTGTTCAGGCCAAGGGTGCGGTCGACGCAACCGGAAGAGCTCTGAACAACGCGGGAGAGGCCATCTCTGACACAGTGAGACTCTTCGGAATTCTCCCCTTTGCTTGAATCGTTATTCTATCTGAGGCGTCGATCAATCAATACTTGCAGGCCTCGGATATCTACGGAGGCACGAAGAATGCAGTGAATTCGGCTGGAGAAGCCATCTCGAATACGGTATTTAGCAGACGATTCGCGACGTTATGCTTAATTAGATTTATAATAAATCTGCATATTTTAATTTCAATCTCTTCTTTCACAGGCTGGTAAAGCTTACGACGGAGCGAAGGGAGCCGTAGACGCAACCGGAAGGGCCATCGGAAATGCCGGACAGGCTGTCGGAGATACGGTAGTGAATCATTCACCACATAAATTTCACCAACCAGCTGGTGAATGGCGCACAATTCGCCAGCGGGCTGGTGAAACAAGATTCACTAGTGCTGTATGGTGGTGAAATTTCACTGATTGTGAGCGTAATCTCGCAGAACAATTGATGGGACTAGAACTCTATTTAATTGCTAAGTGAAACATATTCAAACGGGTTTTTTTTCCAGGCCAAGGGTGCCGTAGATGCTACTGGAAGGGCACTCAACTCGGCTGGACAGGCCGTCTCTGATGCCGTAAGGCTATAGTTTTTATTATAGTTCTATTATAGTTTTCCCTTTTGCTACAAAGAGAAATCATGAAAGTTGGAGCGAAAAAAGGTCAACTAGATACATTTGCAGGCCTCTGACATCTATGACGGAGCGAAAGGAGCCGTGGACGCGACCGGAAGGGCCATCGGAAATGCCGGGGATACGGTGGGTTGGGGAAATAAGGGGAAATGATAAACGGTGAACAAAAGAGGGGGACGAAACAGACCCTGATAGAAGTATAGTATTTATGCCTCAAGTGAAACACATTCCCACCTGTTATGTTCCAGGCTAAGGGAGCGGTAGATGCTACGGGAAGAGCCATCAACAATGCGGGACAGGCCGTATCGGATACGGTAAGGGCATGAGGGGTATACTGTAGACAGCGTACTGTAGGCTGCCTTGACAAGTTTAGGGGAGCAACTAACCTAAAGAAAGTTCAGAAAAGAATGAAATTTAGACCTGATATTTTAGGCTTCTGGAATCTACGATGGAGCGAAGGGCGCGGTCGATGCCACGGGAAGAGCCATTGGAAATGCCGGACAGGCTGTCGGGGATACGGTAGCTTATTCATTGTCAGACTAGAAAAA
>LS819595.1:639608-683452 GCA_900490955.1 Micoletzkya japonica
GATATTTTAGGCTTCTGGAATCTACGATGGAGCGAAGGGCGCGGTCGATGCCACGGGAAGAGCCATTGGAAATGCCGGACAGGCTGTCGGGGATACGGTAGCTTATTCATTGTCAGACTAGAAAAAAAACGATCACAATCTCCGAGAGAGTGAAGTAGAATGGAACTATATATGGATAAAATGCATATTAATTCGATAGACGCACGATAATTCAGACTGTAAAAGTGGAAGTGATGGGAGAATATTCAGGCAAAAGGAGCGGTCGATGCTACGGGAAGAGCACTGAACAATGCGGGGCAGGCTGTTTCAGATACGGTCAATATATATATATATATATATATATATATATATATATATATATATATATATATATATATATATATATATATATATATATATATATATATATATATATATATATATATATATATATATATATATATATATATATTTTGAGCTGGAATGAAAGAGTAATATCCAGGCTTCGGGAATCTACGATGGCGCCAAGGGTGCTGTCGACTCCACTGGACGAGCCATCGCAAATGCTGGACAGGCTGTCGGGGATACGGTAGGAAATTTAAAAAAATCGATAATTCAGCGATTCAGCGTATTGATTGATCGTTTCAGGCCTCTGATATCTATGGTGGAGCCAAGGGAGCGGTCGACTCGACTGGAAGAGCTATTGGAAATGCAGGCCAAGCTTTGGGTGATACGGTATGTTAGAATCATACGGTACATTACTCGAGTCCGATTTAAGGTACTAGGCTACAGATTGTGCAATGAAATTCGGAATGAAATACAAATGACCTACGGTAATCCACTTCAGAAGTCGAGTCTTCCTTAGCAAATATCGAACGGAGTTTTACAGGCCAAGGGAGCGTACGATGCTACAGGAAGAGCTCTGAACAACGCCGGACAGGCAGTGTCGGATAGTGTAAGTTGCCGATTAGCGAAGTGGTTCCCGAATTGAACAATGCAGGCCTCCGATATCTACGGCGGAGCCAAGGGAGCGGTCGATTCGACTGGACGGGCTATTGGAAATGCCGGACAGGCTGTCGGGGATAAGGTATTCATCTTACAATCAGGCTCAAATAAAGAGAACAGAAGCAAAACAGTAACGGGTTGAAACATAACTATCTATGTAGTCTTTAGCATTTGAAATATGAAGAAGATCCTTATGATCCTTATAGGCAAGAGGAGCCTTCGATGCGTCCGGACGAGCCATCAACAATGCAGGAAATGCTGTCGGAGATGCGGTGAGAATCAACCAAAATATCCCCACTAGAGAGGGAGGCCAAATTTCAGAGCAATTATTCACTAATTGCACTACGCGGGGAAACATTTCACATCCCGCTGGGGAAATTTCGTTCAATGTGAGATAGAATAGGTAGATGCATGAATATCAGGCCTCGGGCGTTTACGGAGGAGCGAAAGGAGCAGTGGACTCGTTTGGACAGGCGATGCGGTCGGTCGGGGATGATATGGATGAAATGGTGAGGGGAAGTGGGATAAGAATGGAATCTATTGATCGGTGATTGAAGCTTGCGCTGAGAATGAGACGCATCCAAGTATATGGAAAGATTGGATTCTTTGAGGTCTCGAAGAAGACGATCACCCCGTTGACAGATGGAGTCGAGGACGCATACCATAATACGGTAGGGGAATTATTAAAATATAAAATAAATATAATAAATAAGATGCAAAATATTAAATCGATGCATATTCAGAAGGACACCCTGCGAGACGGAGCGCGTGGAATGCGGGATGCTAGTGGACGACTCATTGACAACGTTAGTATTACACAGTTAGGGAGTTGAGGGAGAGCGGTAACAGGTGAAAGGGAGGGAGAGGGGGGAGGTAACAGAGAGAGAGAAGTATACGGTTTGTGTATGTACAGTTGCAGACGCACGAAAAGGCGGGCCGAATGACACAGTCGGCACGGAACGCTTTCGACGGATTCGGAGGGAGTGTCAGGGGAGCGACTGGCAATATGGTGAGTATAGTGGGGGGGGGGAGTTCCGTCAGATAGCCCTTTCCTACTCTGAAAATGGACTACTGACGGAAGATTTCGCTCAACTAGTTCGTTATGCTTCGCGATCTATCCCTAATGACCCTATCGCTAGCTGTCCTGTAGTGAAGGAAGGATAACCGTCAAAAGACCTGAATCGAGATAGTCAATCAGTCATTCCATGCATTCTCAAATATTATAATATTCCTCAAAAACAAGCGTTATCCTCAGGAAAACGCGCCCTCCGGCTGTCTGTTCTGTGCCTCGGGCGACCACAAGTCGTCGGATTGCACTCAACTGTCGACTCTCGACGACAGACTCCAATTCTGCGACAACAACGGCCTGTGCTACACGTGTCTGGGCAAGGAACACGGAGACTGCGACGCCAAGGAATCGTAAGGCTTCTCCCTGATATTGATACATCAGTGATACAACTAGCGAGCGGGAAACGGACCATTTTCATGGTCGTGTTTCATCCACCGACCTGTATGGACAACATGAAACGTAGCCGAAAACGTGGTCCGTTCGCGTTCCCCATATTAAACTCTTCCAACGTCATCGAACCTAGAATGCCTGAATATCAATACGATCATAACTCTTTGGTGTGGTTCCCGAGAGATCTCCCCTCCCTTCAGCTGCAAATACTGTCGTGACTGCCGTCGCTTCGTAGCCATGTCATCCCACAACGCCGCCCTCTGTCCCTTCACCTTCTCCTCTCAACTCGACAACGCCAAAAGACTCGTCAAGGAGTTCAACGACCGATTCGAGAAGTGGCTCAATTCCGAGAAGCCCGAGGCGCACAATCAGATGAAGTTCTTCGGAGACTGGAACCCCTAAATGCTACTATTCCCTTCCGTCTCTCCACTCATTGTACTATTCTCCCTCCGTAGTTCCTGCGATTATTGATCGAATCTGTACAAATAAAGACAAAATGTTCACGGTTCATGTACAAAGAGAAGGAAGAAGGAGAGAAGGACAGAGAGTGCCACAGAGAGATTCGCTCTGTCTTTCATGCGGCAAGGCAAACAGTCATACACTCTCCCAAGTAGATCCACTTTTACCCCCATCTTGTTTGCTCATTCCGCTCTTTACGGAACTCTCGAGAAGATCAACTATGCAATCTTTTGCCTGCCCAAGTACGGATTGAGCGACACTATTCCTGCGCAGTGGAGAAGGTTTGAGCCACAGTCACACGAAACTCTCATCCGTTTTCAGAGATTGATTGCTTACCAGAGCATATAATTCACGTATTAATACATCTACTCCTCGAATTCTCTGCGACCTATCCCCTTTCCCCTCCTGCACTCCGATCCACAAGCCTCTCATCCCATCATTTATCGATTCGCCACCAGTGGCTAGCTTACTTCTTCACTATATGTATGTATAACATGCGCCGTTTCTGGTCCAACGATGAACAATGAAAAAGGGGGGGGGGTTTGAAAAGCCAAATAAATCTGTACATCTCAATTTCGTATAGGGAAGCTGTGCACAAATAACAAATTGACGTACAAACGCATTCAACTATTCCAAAGAGGGGGGGAATATCGGGAAATAGCCGATTTGACAATGAACCGACGCTATTGGTTTTGGACACACGGGAGCTTCTGAGCAAATAGTCTTGGGGGAGGGCAATACCAAACGTGTGTAAAGACATTATTCGAATTGGAGACTGACAGACAAACGCACACAGACAGACAGTAGAAGAAACACATACAACAACGGGTGATTGAAGGGGAATTATTACAGGCGGCTGTTCATACAGTAGAACAAACAACTCAAACAACCGGGATCCGTTGAATAGCAGCTAGGATACGGTAGTCTATTCAACGGCTCTGGAGGAAGGGGAAGACTGGGTGCTAACCGGGCGACAGTAGGAAAAGGCAACAATCTAGGGGAGAGTCGGGAAATGTAGGGAAGCGCGTGAACCGGGATAGAGACTCAGGCTCTCCTCTTACGAATCGGGCAAAGGGAGAGGCACACTCGGAAGGTAGAATGGGGAGGTTGAAGTAGGCAACGAATGGGGAGAAGGGTTACGGTAGACTGAGCACGGTGGCCGGTTACGGTAACACACTATTTTGAACTGGATTTAATTTGGCGCCACCGGACCAAGTCTACAGTAGCCCCGCTACCGCTACACACGTGTTTCGGTATCGATTGATTATTGGGAAACAAAAATCTAACCGGGACGACGGATACGAAACAGCGACATATGTGTGTTTGTGCTCGTGTATACGGTAATTAGACTGTGTGCGTTTAGGATCTGACCGGATACGTAGAAACTGGGGGATAAACTGCAACAAAGGTAAGAAGGGGCTACAAACTACAAATGGGGACTGTGAATACTGTAGCAAACGGTGGAAAACGATCGATTGGGGGGAAGGGATATAATTATGTATATATCGTCCTTTGGATGGTCAAACTACTACGACAGACTGTCTTCTTATTACATATAGACTATGTACAATACGAAGGAAGGGAGGATACGGTAGGTAACTATCGCGAACTGAACACCTGTCTAGACTCGGTTCTGTCTACTCTTACGTTGCGAGTAGCGAACATGACAGAGTCGTAAAGGCGTGGGGATTACGGTAAGAAGCGGTGGTGGGACCCAGAATACGGCTAATTGATTGATTTCGAATGGTTAGCTCTCGGTCCGTCGCCTGTGGCAGGCGGACGTGTATAACATTAAAAAGTTCGTTGGCGACCCTGAATCAGGGGTTGGGAAAAGGGGGCGGGAAAATTGAAAATATATGAAAAAGGCAAAGGCACATGGTCGTAAGGTTGATATTGAAGGGGTGGGGGGAGAGGAGGACTAGACAGATGAATAGAATGAAACTAACACGATTGGGGGGGGGGAGAACTTATTGTGAACTGATAGAGTTGTCAAGGCACTCGGATACAAAAATGAACGGGGTGATGAATGGAGCACGGGGAAAGTATAGACAATGGGAAGGAACGTCTAGGGACGTTATTAGGGGGAGTAAATATAAGGGGGAAAGGGGTCGCGATTCGAGTAAATGAAAAGAGTCGAAAAGGGGCGGGGCTTATCCGTATACGAGACCTACCGCGTTTTGTGGGAGCTTTCGTCGGGGAGGTGGAACAGCGGGAAAGGGTGGGGGCGAACAGAATGATGTGCAGGGTCGAGGGGGAAGCACGCGACGCATCACGTCGTGCGCGCATTCAAACATCAGGAATACGGTCGGTCGAGGAGGGCAGCCGAATCAGGCGAAGAGTTGGAATGCCGGAGGACCGAGTAGACTGAGTCAACCTGAGAGGGAATGATGTACTTTACGGGTTACTGTAGCTCATGTAGAGGGTTACTGTAGCTCACTCAATCGTTGGTTGATGGTAGGCATACGGTAGGATATGCTATCTATACTACCGTAACATCTCTCATCTTTCGTTTACCTTAGCCCGTCTATAATGTGTGCAATTGGTGATACTCACCGTACCCCATCCCCTTCCCCCTCTCGCTACCGTACCCCTCTCCCCTCACAATACCGTACCTGTGCAAGTCGGTCGAGCAGGGGCAGAATGTCTACCAATTCCACATCATGCGGGTCGTCGAACCACGTTTGCACGGGAATCTGCGAGAATACACGATTAGCCAAACCGATACCTAATCATTCTATCGAGCAAAATATAAAGCAGCGATAGCTTTAGCTGTGTGATATACTTTACAATTGCTAAACAGAGTTCAAAGATCAAAGATCAAAGATCACCAACCGCATTATCGGGATGGAATGCGTAGCTCGTAGGCGAGTTGTCGACGATGATCGTCCGATTCAAATCCCGGCCCAACCGAGCGAGGTCCTGCACGGAATTCCCATATTCATTATACACATTTTAAAATAACCCCGAGAGCTCTCACCGTCCCATCTGTAGAAATTCATTAACATATAGTAGAGAAAAATGGAAGATATAATCGTTCCGGGCGTAACTCCGATTCCGGGCCCTCTACCGTAATACTATCCAATTCTAATACACACTATGAGAATTTTTGGCGGTGGTGATCTCAGAAGGCATTGGGTCTCATCGCTTATTCTAGAGCGGAATTATACGTTCCGTTTTCCTCGACTATATCTGCCTCACTGCATTCAATCTACAGTACCCTCGCCTACCGTACCTTGATGTAGTTGCCCTTGTGGAATACGCACGCTTCCCTGAAGAGTCTCGCACGGAAAACGCCTCGCTTGTCGAGAAGATCGGCTACGGGATCAGCGTACTGTAATGGGAATAAATGCATACAAAAAATTGAAAAGACCCCCAAACCAAGGCACAAATGCACGTAGAGAAACTCAAAACTTCCGGGCACCACATGTGAACGACGGAAATATTCCAAGAAGAACGTCTATACCCTTTTATTCTTACATGCTATCTGGCAAATAAGTAAAATACCGGGGAAGCACAATTACTGTACACCTACCGTAACCCTGTGCCACCTCTTACCTTGGCAAGACTCGCCGTGAACAGCACACACTCGAACTTCTCCCCGACTCTCGCCAGGAATTCGTCGACGTATGGTCGCTTCAGCACGTACACCTGCGCATCAATCATTAGCATTTTTTACATCTTCTCCACGTTATTGTCTCGCTTCACTTAATATTTCGCTTTCCATCATTATTATCTCAAGCTGCGGCCCAGGCACCACAACCGTCAATTGACGTCAACTCCTCGCACCTATATAAACCCCCCGAAACGGCGATTTGTCGTCCTTTCCATAATGTCTAACCTAGCGGTAAGATGCACCAAAGAACGACTTGCTCATTTCCTCATTGTCAGATAGTTCTTCTACCCCGTTCCTTTCCCCCGAGGTGTCACCTTCTCTCCCCTTCCCCTTCTCACATTCCATCCCTCACTCATATCTCTCTTCCTTCTTCTCTCCTTTCCCTTCTTAAAATCACTCTCTCCCCATTTCACCCCCCTTTTCCTGCGTTCAAGTGGGTGCTAGCAGCACTTTACAGCCTCTGTCCTGACACCCCTATACATTCTGTTCCCTCTAAATCTCTCCCCCTCCCTCCTCCCTCTCATAACCCTTCTTCTCTTTTCTCTCCATGACTCCCCTTCAGTCTGTTCTTCATGTGTAAAGTTCGACGTAAGAGCAGGCGGTTGCCGAACGACGAAGCGAAGCAGAGAACATTCAGAGAATCAGGGGCTTCACCCTCTCTTCCCTCCTCTCCCCCCATTACCTCTCAACTACCTCCTAACTCATAGCTTCTCATCCCTGATGGCCTCCATAAATCCAAGTACCCCCGATCCGCTCACGGGACCCTTTCTACATCTCTCCACTTCGTCATATTCCCCCCGCAAATTTTCATCTCCAGTTTCATACGCGCCTTCATAGATAAAATAGTCACGTCGACGGCTTCCGAAGTGCCCACGTTTTCGGCAAAAAAAATTCAAAAAGTGCCTTCATTTTTTAATTTTTTTTTTCGCTGCGCGGCTTTTTCTTTAAAGCTTAAGGCGTTTTCTTTCTTTATGGTAATATTTCTAGGCATAAAACTCTTATTTCATGCCTAGCAACAAATCCTATCGCTTTTCCAAGTGTTGATTAAGCCAAGGCTGTTATTTGCATTTGCACACTTCGGATGCAGCACAGATACGGACAGGTCACAATACCGATTTCTTCGAAATGCATTTTTTTGCCAAATTTCTGACTCTAACATGTTTGCCCATCCATTAAGCGCACGTTCCTGCAAAAAAAACAGAGAAAAAGCGTTGATTATTCCTTCAGAAAACATGGTCAAGTTGCTGACGTGGTCGTTGACCTGGGCCGAATTCCGGGAATGGAAAAAAATGCTAGCGGGCTCATTTCTGCATGAAACGCACGCTTGAAAAGCTAGAAATGAATGCCATGAGTTGCTCTACATTTCTTAAAACAAAAGCAAGACATGAAAACGTCAAGAAAGGCAAAACCGCGTGCGTTTTCGGTTTGACGTGGCGATTTTCTGAACAAAAAAGATCGAGCTGGGGAATAGACGCCAGTTCGCGATTCGAAGTGCAACAGCGACAGCCTACCGTATAACGTGTCTCGAGTCAGGACAATCATGAATAAGCTTTTTTTTCTTTTTTTTTCTTACTTTATTAGCCTTTATTAGGTCGTGTCGGAACTGCAAAGTGCCTTCATTTTCAAAATTTTTTCCACAAAAAGTGCCTACGCCACGTCGTTTTTGACGTACTTTTTTATCTATGCGCGCCTTCCGTAGTAACAAGCCTCGTGTTCGTGTCTACTGGCTCCCACCACAAAAACCCCCGAGGATTACGGTAGCCTTACCTGATGCACGATGCCGTCAATCTCCACGGGGATGACGAAATCGGGATTCTTGACGGGCTGCAGAGCATAGATTGATATCGATCAGAGATCAAAGATCAAAGATCACGAAAGAGGCGGGAATTCAAATGTATTTAATACCTTGAAGGAGGAGTGGACGAGGGTCTCGTCGAGATCGATAATGAGACACTTGCGATTGGCGTCCCTCTGTTGAACGGGGGGCAAGAGAAGACGTTCGAGGGCCGGCTAAAAGGGGAATCATTGAGACTACTCTCTAGTTTGCACCTTGATCAGGCACACAACTACCGTAACCCACCGCACTCTCTCTCCTACAGTACCCCCAAGCGAGGCTTTCGTTATAATACGGCGCTCTGATCAGCCGCACGTGTTGTTGCTTTTACAGCATCAGATGAGATAGTACGCCTACCGTAACCCTACCGTACCTTCTTCCTCCCGAGCATGCCACTCTTCATAATCTCCTCAGCCGTGGGTGTCCTGCCGGGTCGCAGGACTAAGTTCTTCAAGAGATCACTCGGGTCCTCCCTCACCGCCAATTGATCCAGGAACAGTCTCCTCTCCCCTCCCCTCTCGTTCTCCTCCTTCAACCTTCCCGTGATCTTCGGTCTCGGCACGACAATCTTGCCCTCCCGCTGGTTACGGTAGTAGTCGAGCGGCAGCCGGGGAAGAGTCCCGGCTCGCGGGTTACGGTAGTCTTGGTAAGAGGGAAGGGCGGGTCGGACGGGGGACCGACGGTGTCGTTGACTCGTACTGTTGTAGGCCGGGTTACTGTAGGTCGAGGGGGCGGAGCTTAGGGGGGCGGGGCGTCGTGGGTCCTTGGCAGGCGAGGTGGAGGTGGAGTTCATGGTTGAGGACGACGATGACGTCATGGTTGGGGAGTGCTTCTTGGGAGGGGACTGTCTACTGGAGGAACTCCTCCCGTTCGACGATCGACTCCTCTGGTGACTCGACTGTTGGTGACGCGGCTGCGGCTGCTGTATCACGACCGCGTGCGGATGCGGATGCACGCGCGGATGGCCGAGCGGATAGTGCGGGTGGCCCATCGGCGGCGGTCCCAGCACGACTACCGTAGTCCCGCCTCCCACCATCGGCATACTGTAGGCAGCCGGGGGGAGGACTGTGAGAGCGGGGCCCGAGCGAGCTATGGTGGAGGGAGGGGGGCTGGAATGAGGGGGATAGCAAGGGTACGGTAGGCGGAGAGTTGGCAACGAGTCAAGAATTACAGAATAGAGTTGGCAACGTGCCAGCACGATGGGCAAAGTCAGAGATCAGCTGTAGGCAAACACACAAAGAAGAAGAGGAGGGGAAGGCAGCAGAACACATAAAGAGTTATGGAGATATGAATGGTGGTCAGAGATCAGACTGGCTAAGGCTACATTCGGGGGGTGAACTATCGCAAACTGAACAAATCGTGTCGGATAGACCTCTTCTCGCATAGAGTCCAATAAGCCCCCTTGTGCGAGAATGGGCACATTGCAATATATCAAAGGCTTGACAACTCTTCCCCGGGAGACTGGAGCAATCTACGTTGACAAATTATTTTCCCCCTCTCTGACGCTACTCTCCCCCCACCTCTCCTCTCTCCCTCGCAATCCCCCTCCCCCTCCCCTCAGAACCTTCTCAAATTTCGGAAGGTGTGCCTTTTCCTTGACAAAGAGAGAGACAGACAACAACCGACAGATAGATATTGTACACGCGCGAGGCATGAGATGAGACAAAAGGAAAGGGTTGGGGGAGAGGGGGAGGGTATAGAGGGGAAGATGAGGGAAAAGAGGGAAAGTATAGGAGATAGAGACATCACAGGTACGGCATCTGCATGGGAACAGCAATTGCAAAGTAGAAGTACATAAGAGAACTTTGGACCGGGCAGATGACCTGATACACGGATTCTCACACAAGATAGACAGAGGCTACAGTATCCCACCCGGCAATAGCGATACTGTAGCCAAGACAACTATCGCGAACTGACTAGCTCATCAACAGCCTGTTCAAGTGCCCGCATGACTCTCGGGGGAAACAGTACACACGCTGTTTCGTCGAGCCAACAGACAACCCGTCGGTTTGCAGCTTCATCTTGGTGATAAGTAAAGCTGCCAATGGATAGATTCGCTTTTTCGCAAATATGAAGACGAGAGAGAGAGAACACTGTCTCTGCGCCTCTCTAAGTTCCATGGAACTTGGAGAGACGCAGACACAGTCGCAATCGAGGCGGTATTGTCGGTCCTCGTATTCAAATTTTCGTTCCGCGCTTTCTTGATTACACTTGCGTTACTTAGCATAAGAACACAGCCAAAAGTGCAAATAACAAAGGGAAGACGGAATCATTACCGTCGGAAGGCAAATTTGAATGCGAGGATGGACAATAATTCGAACTGGGCGGGGTCTCGTGCAAAACACTTGCCGTCGCCTCGCACGTCAGTCCCTCATTTGGTCTGGCAAGTGGTCCTTTCCCCTTCCCTCCCTCTCTTCCCCCAATAAGCCTCATTCACCCTCCTTCTCTCCGTTCTCCTCTCTCGCAAATTCAAACTTTAGTCTCTCTCTCTCCTCTTCTCTCCAAGGGGCAATATAGACTGCAACTGCGGTCCATTTCCCTTCTCCTCTCGTCCTCTCTACCTTGCTCTCGACTTGTCATTGTCACCCAGTGACAGTGCCAAATAAATGCCAATCATGACAGGTTTATGTCATTCTGTAACCTAGTCATCCACCACTCTTCCACACATCATCCCTGATTATCATTCCTCTTCCCTCCAATCTACCGTACCCTCTCTTATCAGCCGAACCAGAGATCGGGACACGAAATACGCAAGGGAAGCAAGCCGTTGCTTTGGACATTCACACGATATACATAAGGGCAGTTCGTTTGACGACGGCATTGAGTGCCACCCGTCAAAGCAAAATATAAAAGACAACGAAGAGAGAACCTCGGGGAAACCCTCTCAAAGGGTCTAATGGTTCTCAGTCAACCGTAGGGTTCTACCCCGTTACTTCATCGTCTCTCTCTTTCTCCCCCTTCCCCTTCAATAGAATCCCATAGTCCCTTCCCCCTCTTTACCTGTCCCCTTCACCCCTTTAGGACTCAAACAAAAGACTTCCCCTTCAAAGAGCTGAGAAGAAGCAAAAGAAGAGAGGGGAACGATGGCACGTCATGCAATGGGAGGGAAGATGAGTTTTCGTAAAAGGAGGGGGAGAAGGGGGGAAATCCTTGTATCCCCCAAACGGAAACGGAACTTAAGCCATAGAACCCACCAGTGGCCATTCCATAACTTCCTTCCTCTTTCACTCTCTCTCTTTCCAAAAGGGGAGAACGGGATTGTGAAAAGATAAGGAACAACGGGAAATACACTAGGAGAGAACTCGCTTTGATTGAGACACGAGAGATTAGAGGAGAGTGGAGGAGGTTGAGAGGGAAGAGAGAGTGTGCAGGGAGGAGAGAGTTAGAGAAAGAGAGGAGGTAGCGAAAGGTGAGAGAGTGTGCAGAGAGGAGAGAGCCAGATAAGCAGAGACAATGGAGAGAGCGCAAACCGTCGTCATCTGTAGACAACACCTGACGGAGCGCACGCTCTCCCTCTCCGGAAGGGGGGACTCTCATAATAACCCTGCTACCGTCTCTCCCCCCTCTTCTCCCCCCCCCCTTCTTCCCCTCTGATCCCCCCGTCAACCGTACTCGCCCTCCCGTGTGACCGTCAACGAACGCTGACCAAACAGAAGAAGAAGAAGAAGAGGGAAATGAGGGGAGTGAGTACAGGAGAGGAGGAAACAGGGAGAAGAGGGTAGAGAATGGGGAAGAGAATTGAGATGAACAGAGGGACATATCGATACTTATGGGAATATGTATTGTAATTAGACAGCTTCTCATAATAGAGGATACCTGCTTATACAGTATATCCATCAATAGAAGCGTAATCAAAGAGAAATCAGGAAAGGTTTCGCAAGTTCCAACCACCCGCTTCCCTTCTGCCAAACAACCTCCCTATCAACCCCCTTATCTCACAACTATCTTCTCCCCTTCCCTACTGCCACTCCCCTCTCTCATTCCTTAACCAAGAAACGCCCCAATGCTTACCCTAACTTAGGGGCAGATTTAGCGCCTAATGCGTCTCTACCTTACTTATGGCGTGATCAATGCTTTTTTTCTAAAAAGCTCGCTAGTTCCCCGCAAAGCGCCTTGCATAATTCATCGTTCATCTCGGGAATAGCACGTAGAGAAGAGAAGTGACACGAAGGGAGGGAAGACGAAGATAAAGGACGATTGGGAGGAATGCACGGCAGTCCTATCCCGGTCCTCCTTCTCCTTCTTTGTTCTCTTTCCCCTCCCCCTCTTCATTCTCTCCAATCCTTGCACAGCATATCAATCCCGTGAGGATAGGGAACGGCCGAAAAGAAGAGGAGAAGAGGAATAGAGAGGAGGAAGAAGAGGGGACATCAGTCAAGGGAGGGACCCGCTTCGAGTCCCCTCATATGCAACGAGAATTGCAGGGATGACATCACCCCGAGGATTACAGTTACCGAGGTAAGAAGGCAACCCACAGCAAAAGCTTTTCCAACCATTGGTTTGCTTGCTGCACAAAAATAGCTCGGCTCATTTCTCAATATTTATTGTATGCGCCACAGCACTGAAACTAATGGCAAAGTCTGTCAACGTATGAATGACACGATCAGATCAGAGTTGCAAAGATCAGAGTACACGAGCAAAGAGTACAGATAGGAACGGGGGGAGAAGAGGGAGAAGCACACTCAATATCTCAGTAGAGTTGAGTTCAAAACGGAACGAGAAAGAGAGAGGGAAGGAACGACGGCAGAGGGGAGGGAGGCGTCGTTGTAACGGAAGACAAAGGTCGGCTTTCCCTCGCTTTTACCTCCCTCTCTATTCCCTTGGTATCTCCCTCTAAGTGAGTGAAAGGCAAGGCACGATCGGCACTTTCCCCTTCCCTTCCTTTCCTTTCCTCTTCCTCTTCCCTCGAAGCGATCTCATCTTCGATCGAAGAATGCGATAGGGGAAAGTACAAGAGAGGAAAGGGAGGAACGAGTTAACCATACCCATCGTTGACGGGGAATCAACACTCTCTCCTCTCAGGGACTCTCTCTTCGAGGGAGGGAGTTGCATATGAGATACGTCGATATGGATACCTCTTATTCAGGCAGAAACTTAGCTATTTGTACGAGAAGGCCCACTGATAGGCTACGGAAAACCTCAACGACTTCACTGGTAGGGTTTAATCAGAGTCAATGGATGCCAACGTATGAAGAGAAAGAGGTTCCTTTTCACGAAGCTGCATTCATGTGATGGAAACAGGTGGGGAGGGAGGGGAGAGGAGGGAGAGAATCGCATAATATGAAGAGAGACGGGAAGAGGCACAACGGGAGTTGAAGAGGAGAAGAGAAGGGGAGAGAAGGACAAAAAGATAATGCACGTATTGACGGATCGAGCGACGACTATTCCTCACGCTTTATCAGCTGGTCTGTCGAGTCACAGGGATGGATTGACAGGCAGAGACTCTCTCCCTCTCAGAGGTAGAGAGGAGTAGGGAAGGCAGAGAAAGAGAGGCGTGAAACCGCCCTCTCCCTCAGCATACCAACCTCTTCTTCAACCCGGATGATGTCTGTTTCATCCCTCTCCCTCCTCTCCTCTCTACTATCACTTCACCCTCTCAATGCAAACTCTCCCTCTCACGAGTAGACGATAAGTGATCCGAGACACTGAGCGAAGGGGGATCACCCCGTGCACAGACTGCCTCGGGCTGAGACTGCACACAGACAGACAGCCACAGGGGACGGACTGACAGACGGACAGACATCAACTGATAACTTGTCCACTGTACGAATGAGACACCGCTATCAGACAACATCGTTTGAAATGGTCGACTGATAGGGGGAAGGGGGATGGGATGGCTGACTAGAGTCGGCCAATGGATTGCGTGCAATTCCTCTTCAGTAGCACCGTTCGACTCGAACGAGACCCGGGGGAATCGAAGAAAGGGAGACGGGAAATGGACAATTACCGTGTAGAGAGACGAGAGAGGGAAGAGAAGCGAAGAGAAGAGAAGATGAAAAAGACCTGAAAGGAGACCCGAGCGAGGAATGCCCAGAGTGAAGAGGTGGTGTGGTGGGCGGGCGACGAGTGACAATAGTCACCCCCGTACGCTTCACCTCACACGCTTTCATGGAGGGAGGATAGACGATAGTAGATAAGGCAAAGAAACAGGAAAAGTAAGTAGAAGTATGGAATAGATGAATGAGGAATGATCACGAAGGTTGAGAGTGAATGGAGGGGAATAAGGGGAGGAGAAGAACATGAGAGTGTCCGTGCAGTGTACCCACCACCATACGGTTCTCGGGAAAGGGAACGTGACCCTCCATTCCCCCTCCCCTCTCGTCTCTCATTCCCCGACCATGGTCATCATACGACTATGAATAGTTGAACGGAGACGACGGAACGAGGGAATGATGCGAGGGGATTGAGAGGGAGAGCGGAGGGAGAGGCTGCTAAGAGGTAGAGGGAACTAAGAGGTAGAGGGGAGGTAGACGGGGACGACTAAGAGGTAATCAGTGAGGATCGCCGCTGATTGGTCTGAACTACGGGAGGTAAAAGACGAAAGGCAAAGAAGGGACCACGACGACTTTTCCTCTTCGCGCGCGCTTCTGACACTACTCTCAGCTTACTTTCCCTCTCTCTACTACGAGGGAGAGAGAAGCCAATAGGCGTGTTGAGTGTCGTGTATCTCCTACACTCTCAACAGTAACAAGACTGACTGTAAGCACACACAACCACTCTCTCTCTCTCTCTTCTCTCTTTCCACTAGTTCTCTCCCTCTATTCTCTTACAATTGCAATCTATCCCTCTCCCCTTCTCAAACCCTCTCATTCCCCACTTACGCTAGACACGTTATCACAATTAGATGGTCTACCGAAGAGAGAAAAAACAACTGAAGAGAGAGAGAGTCGGAGGGCCGGGAGTCTAGTCGAAAACATCACTATGCCTTCCGATTATGGAGGAGGGGAATGGGGGAAGTGAAGTAAAGGGGGGTTGAGACACGAAGGGGAGAAAAAGGGAGTGAATACGGGAGTTAAGAAGGGTCGGACTGACTGAGTGACTGACTGACTGTGTGTGTGTGTGCTACTACACATAACACTCATCTCGAGAGCACACAAGTTAATAGGGGGAAAAGGGGAGGGGGAAGGAAGGGGAAGATGAGGGGGAGAAGAGAAGGGTGAAGGGAACGGAGAAGGGACGGGGACAGAACAGCCGCTATCCACACGTTGGCTGACAAGGAGATTACGCACTCAGGTTGAACCATGTAATGGCTTGGCTGGGCAAGTCTCAAGTCTCTGTGGGAGCCCTGAACCACCGCTGACTACGGTACTCCCGAGTCCGTCTAATCGGCACGTTCCGGAAGCCGTGCATTAGTCACGAGTGACTTCTAAAACACGGATGCTGCAGAGTTCGCGGAAAGGCGGAAATCAGATGCTCTATCGTCATCGTAGTCCTCTGAGCCTTCTCGTGTTCGTGCCCATTACACGTCACGCTTCTTCTGCTTCCTCTGCCCCGTAATAGCTATAGAGCATTCCATTCCGGTCTTTTTGACCAATACGCTTCGTTGTTTTTCGTGACGAGATGCGTCGCGGTTATCAATGATGTCTGAAACATGGAATGCTCTAAATAGCTCCCCCGTCCATTCCCGTCCACTCGACCACAATGGAGTGTGTTCCCCTCCTCCTTATCCTCGTGTTCTCTTCCCGATAACAATGCATATCGGAGCACACGTCCGTCCCTCGGCGAGGACGTGGCTATTTCCCGGTCTCTCATCCCGGCCACGACAACAGCCATCTTCTGTCTCCGTTCCGGGAACAGTTCCGGAGCCGGCAAATGGGCCTTCGAGGGAGGCGGATAGCCAGCAGAAGGGGGCAATCAAGTCGAGAAGTCGGGTGCTCGACGATCTCCTCCTCTTCGTTCTCTCGTTTGCCCATTCACCTCATGCGGAAAACACGATTCTCCTGCTGCCATTGAGAATGCACAGCTTGGCTCGAGGAGACCTCGTGTCTTCTACAGGAATAGAGGGGGACGCATCGCTTGCAATTGCATTACATCGTTGCACGATTTTCAGCCCTCATAATGGATTCTGAGGATTCCTCAGGACACTCAGGGATCAGAGGATCGATAGCTACGATGATCATCACTCAGTTTCAGCCCCCGCTCACGTCATGCATTCCTCATCTACCCCCCCCCCTAAGCCTTCGCACAAACGGCAAACCCGAAATATGCACGAAGGAAGGGTTAGGCAGGGCGTGATTCATTCACAGTCTCGTTCCACTCAGAAGGGTCACGGATTACAAGTAAGTAGAAGATGGAGAGAGGAAGAGGCGGGAATAAGCAGTGGACTGAGCACAGGGTTAGGGAAGAGGAGACAGTGATAGGAGAGGGGGCAAGGCGAGATGAAGGGACGGGTAGTGCTGGCAAAATCGGGAGAAATTTGCATTCCTACGCAGGAACAGTGAAGACTGAAGATACACATAGATAAAAGGAATGGAAATGAGACATTATCTCGCGATTTCGCCAATGCTAGTCACGGATTAACCAGCAATGTTTACGGAGGATGGCAAGGTTCTGGGGGGAGGGGAACCGACGGCATTTACATCATACTCACTCGTTCACTCGCTACTTCTGCTGAGACAACGGGGGAAGGAAATTCGATGCTTTTCGAGCATGAGTCGAGAACGAGTAACGAGAGATGAAATCTCTCGTGTAAACAAGGAGATGGTCGTTGAAACACAAGAAAGGGGAGGGTTCGAGGTTCAGACGGAGGGGGATCATGCAGAGCAAGTAGAAGAGAAGGAGAGGGGATGACGATGACGTCACAAGGACACGGGAGGAAGAAGAAGAAGGGATGGAATGGAATGCACACAAGCAATGTTGTGAATGCGAGGGACAGTTGTTCGCTGCTCCCGCAGACTTCTTCTTCATACTCTTCCCTTCCTTACTCTCCTATCCATCACGGAGTGCAGCACCACAGAACTGATCAACGGGGAAGCGAGAAGGGATGATGGAAAGACTTCGAGAGGGGAAGAGCTAAGAGAGAGTCTATGCCCCTTCTCTCTGCCAGAACAGAGACTGATCCCCCCTCAGAACAGCATGAAATAGCACGTACCCAGCACTCTTTACTAGAGAGTCTCTACCTACTCCATCTCGCCTCTCGCTCATTCCATCGCTTTCTTTCAGAAACACATCTCGATTATCTCGCCCCCTTTCCAATCTCCTCTACTTCCCCAATTTTCCCTAAACCTCTTCACCACTCTACCCTCTCTACCCCCTCCCCTATTATCCTCCTCCTCTACACAAGTTCTACAGCTAGTCAAAGGGACGCAGACAGGAAATAACAGTTCTCCCCCTGCCCCCTCTCTGCTTATACCCCTGGAACTCTCCTCTCCCCTCTTTTTATGCCCAAAGCAAGCACCGCAACGCCTCGACTCTTCTCTCCCCTCAACCTCCCCAAAGCCGCACGGAAAACACCACGTGAACTCCTCATATGACATAAGTAGAAGGTCGGAGGAAGGACACGGTAGCCTTGAGTACAGTAACCATTAGTAGAAACGGAAGCAATACGAGATGAAGCGGAGATGAGTTAGGAGAGCAATCGCTTCTCGTGTAGAAGGAGCAAACGACGTAGAACCAGTACTAGTATTTCTCATTTAGCATCTCCCTTCAGAGCCCCGCCCCAATGGAAATTACCCACTGAATACTTGTAATACAAACACGACAAGCAATAAGAGCGACACAAGGAGAGGGAACAGGAGGGTAAGGGATTGGAAGAGGGGGTTGGGGGTGAGGGAATGAGGGAACGGGGGAGTAGAGAAGCGAGGGAGTAACAGAGACGCAGTGTGACTGTACTCCCCACTCCTGCCACTCCCTCAGTAGAGGAGAGAAAAAAGACAGCGAGCGAGAGGGGGGAGACCCTCCAGTAAATGTACTGTCGTCTGTGTGTTTGTGTAGTACACCACCAACACAAGCAATCCGTCGTTCTCTCCGAGTCGAAAGTACGTATACATTTGCCCAATGACTTGTACTCTTGGAAAAGAGAGACAAGTGTACTGAATTATGCTCGATCACAGGGTGAGCAAACACTTATCCACAAGGCAAGAACACTTTCTGCGCATTGTGGAACTGTAGACCGTGAATGGGAAAGGGAGGGGAAGAGGGGAATGTTTCCTTTGACATTTACCACGTCCCCCGCCAATCTTCCACTTTCCATCCTTTCACAACACCTAACAAACGTTGTCGACAGGCAAAGGAGGTGATTCAGATGCACACATACACATACAGATTGAGGGAGGGGGGAAAGGTACGGGAAAGGGAAGGGGAAGGGGGCATACATGGGCACGTCGGATAGCAGGACGTCTACTTCGTCAGAAGTTGACAACCAATACACGATACAAGAAATCTCTTTGGTAGACTATGTAGGCCGGGCCTTAAGTGAGACTGCAAAGCGGTCTACTCATGAAAATCGATCGAGCAGTGTAGGCAGGCTTCCTTTCTACAGTAATCTAGTCAAAACCAGTAAAAGATGTGCAGTAGATTACCCCTGCTACAGTAACTGCTCACATATGAACGGAGGGAGGGGCCAACCACGCCTATCCCATTGCAGGGTAATAATGGGATGGCACAACAAGAGATGAAAGTGTGACCTTCCCAATTCCCTTCAATTCCCCCTCACATCTGGACTTCTTCTCTCCTCTCCTTCCCCCGCAATAACTTTGGCATTCGCCATCTCATCGCCCCCACAGTCTTTCCTTCCCTCTACGAATAGTAACCGCTACTTAGCCTTGCTCCCCTATGGAATACCCAATTACCGGACAGCCAACTCAGACAGCCTTGCAACGGGCGACGAAAGCGCTATATCAGGGGATTGGGAAAGAGGAAAATAGAAGGGAAAGCCTCAGTCAGACGACAAACCGTTCAGAGAGTGACCCCAACCACCCGGGGAGGCCCAGAATAGGAAAGTAATGTGGTCATCGTCCACCCTCGTCCCAAAGGTAAACTCATTCGAAGACCCTTCCCCCTGCACCTCACGCGTTCACTTTCCTAACCCGAGAGCGAGTTTCCATTCCACAATGGGAACGTACTATTTATGCCTTCTCTCCTCTTCCCTCGTTATAGCTCTCGAACCGATTGAAATCGTTCACATCTTTCTCTCTCTCTCTCTCTCTTTCGAAGGGAAAGGCTACCGGTTGCTACGGTTCTATTAGCCGTTGAATAGGCGAAGAGAACCGTTTAGTATTGGAACGGAGAGAGAGAAGGGAAAGGAGGGAGGGAGGTAAAAGGGAAGAGGGTAGAGGAGGAAGAGAGACTCGAGCAAAGGTTCGTGGAACGAGAATGTGAAGCTGGAACAGAGGAGGGGAAAGAAGAAGAAGAGGAGAGGAGAGGTTGGGAGGAGGAAGAGTGACAGGCAGATATAGGGAGGGGAGCGGATAAGGAATGAAGGAGAAGGGGGAGGGGGAAACTGACGAAAGCGAGGTCTTGGTTACGGTTAACACAACGAAATACCCCACCATGGGTTTACTACACGAGTTGACCGTGAATCATGACCATGAAAAGACCCGAATCCTTCGTTCCTATTGTTGCCAGTCGTTTCCCCCGACCAAGCGGGGCTAAGCAGCAGCAGAAAACAGGCTTGATTTGACGAGAGAAGAAGAAGGGCTGAGAAGGATGAAGAGGCCGTGGACGATAAATACGTTACTAACGCACTGTGACAGAAGGGGTGGGGAACTCCCTCTCCGAAAGGGAGGAACGGGGTGACAATAACAAAACGAAGAAAACGGCGAGGAGAGGGAAAGAGGCACTGTTCCAGTCGCATTCTCCTCGCTTCACGCTGTCTCCCCGTCCCTTCTCTCTTGGTCATTATGCGTAGTCAGGGAAAGGAGAGGGAAGAGGAGAAGAAGGGAAGAAGGACCACGTGAGAGGGGACAACGGAGATGATCGACTGGAGGACCACAATAGGGATAACACGATAACTAGGTATCGCCTTGCTTTTTTTACAGATGACAGAGATTCGCAATCGAAACCACGACACGTCTGGTCACCAAAAGCAATGAAGCTTCTTGACTAACGGTTCTAATGATAATGTTTGGACTGATTAAAAGATTGGAGATGAGACCAAGAGTTGCCTACAGAACAGAGAACAAGCTGGTTTCCTCATTCGCCCACAGTCCATCACGCTCGAGACTCGTAAGAAGAGAAAGGACAAGGAGAAGAAGCGGAGAGACTGAGAGAGTTGAACAGTCGACCAGAGACCGAAGGGAAGAGGGACGAGGTCTGTAGGGAAGGAAGGGAAGAGAGTGCATTCCTGGCTGAGTGACGAGATCCGAGGGAAAGGCAAGAGGAGAAGAGGAGAGCAAAAGATGAAAATATTGTTCCATCGGCACCATCACACAAGCGAGTCGAGTCTCTCCCTCTCCTTCACTCTCAGGATATGTGCCAGTCTTCTCCTTCTCGCATCTTCTATTCTCTCCTCATAGTCATTCCGTCACTTTTTCACACTTCCAGATGCACTGGAGAGTGAGTTTTAGTAAACGTCGTCTCACACATAGGAAAACTCGCACCACACACCACACACAATACAACAATAAGAGCCCTACAACAATACGAAGTGGATGGTGATAAGTCATAAAGTAGATAAAAGAAAAAGTAGCCTAAATAACACCAATTCCCATCACTCTGTGCACTCTCTCTCGTCTACCGTAACCCTCCCCTCGAAATCTCTCGCTACCGTACCTTGTAGATCGTTCCGGGAGGCATGATCTCTGGCTGTGGGTAGGCCGTTCCTCCGTTAAGCGCTGCAAGACCGGGAATACTTCAAACTGGATTACGGTAAGTATTCAAATAGAAAGTTATCGCTCTAAACTAAACGGGCACTCTCACGTCAACAACAAAACGTACGGAAGCATGAAAAGAGTGTTACAGTATCAACAGCAAACTTGTCTCTCTGCTCATTTTGACAGCATATTGTAATGGATCACATTTTCCTCCTATGCTGGTAACAGTATCTTTCAAATACTAATCGACATTCCATTCTATTTTCCGATTAAGAACATGATTTTCTTTTTTTTTAATAAATTGAGTCCTCTTCTTGGCCCAACTCACAGCCCTCTCCATGCTGCGAGATCTGGGTGATGGGATTGGAGGAGGGGGTAGCCTTGACGTGAGGGGCACCCGGAATCATGCCCGATCCGAGGGGAGGCGACTGCTTCGTCATCTGAAAGCACAGGATCACAACCACCTCAACGATCCCAAATTGCTTACTTCATTTTAGAATTTATCGTGAAAGACTCCTGTACTACCTGTCAGTAAAGGCAGCCAGGTATCGCAGTGTGTATATAACCCCAAGCTGTTACCAAAGTTACCAAAGTTACCAAGTCACCAAAGTCACCGGCTACCAAAGTCGTTCAACAAATTCTTGATTTCACCGAAGAAAAATCACAAGAGTACATCTGATCTTTGATCTTTTCTACCGTACCTGAGTAATGGGGTTGCCGCCAGGCAACGAGGGCGCGGTGCCGGTGGGTGAGTTGAGTGCATCCCGGGAGGGCGCTCCTTTCACCGGCGTCTTCTCCGGCTCTGTAATTGACACACGTCGACTAATGAAAGGCGACCACTGAGCGATGAGACTAGAGTGGAGTTGAGGCTAATCTGCTCCCTCCAATAGGAAGGATGGACAAGAATGGCTTCGCAAGGCGAGCAGCAGCCTGATTTGGCTTTAAGGGTGTCTTTCCATAGATTGAGCACATCTGCATTACTGTAATTTCCCGCAGAACTACGCTGCAAAACACGAAAAGAAACGGCATAATCGCAGCGCATACAGAGCAGCAGCTGATAACCACAACAACGTCATGCTCCCGTAGGAGCTTAACCCGCAAACCTAAGCTTTTCTGCAAACAGCCAGGTATTCCGCAGTAGTTTTTTTTCGAAATCCACAACACACGCTTCTGCGATATCAACCGCACGTTCTCTCTTCTGATCTAGTCGAACGACTGATTCCCGAGAAAAAAAGCAGAGTAATCCAATTGTTATCTACCTCAGCTCTTCTCGCTTTTTGCTACTCTTTCCAGTAGAGACTCTTTCTCGTAAACATTCTTGCTTTACGTTTAGCATATGAATTATAGTTTGGTAAAATGCATAAAATTGCCCACGTCGTTCCCGGTTGGGCGTGACACAACAGCAGATCGTCCTCACGAACCGTCCCCATCTCGGCTTCCTCGTTCCACTCCTCGGGGGAGTCGTCCTCACCGTCGAGCCGTTCTTCTCCCCTGCAACACGCATCTCCTCTTCGCTCCTCTTTCCTTTACCTCCCCCAACCCCTGTATTTCCACGGGACAGACTGCCCTCAAATGCATCATTACCCCAGGCCATGTAAAAGCCCGAGTCCCATAATAGCTGCCTCTAGTAGACCATCCATACAAGCTCAGTTTCGTGCAACAAACTTCGCCGACTACTCCCGTGCCAAGCGTAATTCAACAACATTTCTCGCCCTATACTTCACCATTCCTCGTCAATACCGTAAATTGAAGCTCTTATCACCATCGATCACCGTCATTTACAGCCTCCACATTGCCTTTCGTTAATACCTCATTTCTCCCAAAAGCTTTATCACTACCTTAGTTCCAACAGGCTCCAGGTGCAAAACTAATGTAAGCAGCCACCTTTCTTTACTCATTTCCTGATTCCCAAACAGGACGCATGTTTTCTTCCCCTCTCCTCTTGCTATGCATTTCTTCCCACAGAACCTTCTTATCCCCCTGCCCCTTCTCATATTCTCTCCGTTACTCCACAAACTCTGTGGGAGAGAGAAAGAGAATAAGAGAGTAAGTGAGTGAGTGAACAGAGGAGTCATCACCCACGAAAACAACGTATCCCATTGCATTCGCCCTTGTCCCCCCGTTCTCCCTCCAACTATCCCGTCCCCTCTCAATTCCTCCATCTACCAAAACAGCACACAGCCCTCCACTCGACCCGGTCCCTCTGTACTCTTCCTTTCCACATTACAAAGCTAGACATTCCTTCCCCGGAAATACCCACCATGAATCAAAAAACGCATTGACAATACGAGATTAACCATGCCAACCCATCTGATCCCTTCCCTTCCCCGAACCCCAATGCACACGTCATATTCGACTGTATGGTTGGCACCCTTCCCCTTCTACCATTTCGACCTCTCTCATAGCAAACAGTCTACACACCATTTCTTCCCCTCCTATTCACGTCTAGGAAGCATACCAATCCACTACCGATCACCCTCCATTGAATTCCTACTTCGTCTGCACTCTCTTCACACCACTTTCACTCAGAATGACAACTAACGGAGCATTTTCCTCCACCATGTAGCACATTGACCGTTCCATCCACACTACTTCCCATAAAACAGCGTTCTTCGCTTCCAACAACAACCCTCTCGTTTCCCCCTTACCGTATTTGCCACTTCCTCCGCCCACCACAATGGTCGTGGGTGCAACGGGTTGCTGCATGCCCAACTGCTGTGGTCTCTTCTGTTGTTGTGCCTGTTCCCTGGACAGTCGATCGGCCTCTACACTCCACACTCCATTGCCCGTCAACGGCTTCGTCTCCGCTCCGAAGGGAATCCTCTGTTGCTGCGGTTGTTGGGGCGTCTTCTCTACCAGATAGGGATTCATCAACGTGGGCGGAGCTCCCATCCCGTTGTTGGCCAGCTTGTATCCGATGGCCGCATTGTTCCCATTCGCGGTCACCGTCGACCCACTTCCGTTCCCGTTACTGGCGTACCTCAACGTCGAGGACATCGTTGTCGTGCTCTGCTGGGACTGTCCCTGTGGTCCTTGGCCATTTGAATCCTCTCGCAACCTCGCCCGAGGCAGATTCTGGTACATGGGAAGGGAAAGGGGGAAGGCGTTCCTCTTGATGGATGAAGTATTGCCCGCAGGCGCCGACACTCCGCCGTTCACGCCGTTTCCATTTCCGTTCGAGAGGCTTCTCCCTCCTCCGTAGTACGGATTGGCGCTGCTCCAGTAGTACTGCTGCAGTTCCCCATTCGTCGCCAGTCCCGAACTGCTCTTGTTCGGACCGTTGTTCCCGTTACTCCCTCCTGTGCTCTTCTGCCAAAAGTCAGCAGAAGTGGCGGCCGTTGAGGTCATTCAACGGAAGAAGAGAAGGAGGAGGGATTCGAGAGGGGAATGGAGGGGTCGAGGAGAGGGGATGAGAAGGGGGAAAGGGGGGAGAGGACGTCGTCGATGAGAGAAGACGAGGAGAGGGAGAAGGTGAGGAAGGGCTGAAGGAGCGGAAGATAGGACACGGAGAGAGGCACGGAGATATATGGGAACACGACAAGAAGGGTGTGAAAACCAAGTAATTGCATTATCAGACCGAGAGGATCAAGGTATAACATGATAGTATGAAGAGCGCGCTTGATATTCAACCTCAAACGACAAGTGAGAAGAAGAAGAAGACGAAGAAGAAGAAAGACTGGCAAGGGGAGGACCGAGAGCGAGAAAAGCGAAGCGTGACGATCATTCGAAGGGAGGGCAGAGGAGTAGCAGAACAAACACGAAGAACGAAGGTGGAAGGGCAAAGAGGAGATTGGAATAGAGGGTAGGCAACCGATCGAGACGAACGAGACAAGCCTTTATAGATTACTGCAGATTGTGAAAGCGACGCGTTCGACCCGTAAAAGTGAGAGAAAGTGGAGAAGATTTAGAGATACCGACGAGCACGCTTCATCGACATGTTCAACGACATTCCTGCGAGAGGTGGAACCTCCCTCTTCCTCCTCCCCCTCCCCTTCCTCTCTTTTCTCTCCCCTCTTCCCTCCCGGCTTTTCTCGAGCCAGCTGATGGGTGATAGGCAGTTGAGAGCGAGAGAGCAGAGGGCTGCGAAGAGACGGCAGACGAGCAGACTGAGTGAAAAGACGCAACACATCCCGTCGTCGACAGGTGTAACATGCATCGACGGAGAGGAGGAGAAGAGGAAAAGGGAGGAAAAGAGGAGAAGGAGATGGATGAGGACTAGGTACGTGATATACGCCTATCCAAGGGAGATCAACCCATTCGAGGACACTTCGAGGGACAGCGAACGACATAGTTTACAGTTTGATCAACACTGCAAACTGCAGAGTGCGACTGACAGTCGAAAATAGTGTAGAAGCGGGCGAATGAGTTTGCTCAAGAGTAAGCCGCACACTTAGCCGTGAGGGGGATGAATGAGAGGGAAACAGACGACTCAGAGATCAGTCAGCCACAAGCCGTAACGAAACACAAGCGCTTCTTGCACACGTGACGCAACTCTCGCATCGAGGGGATACCAACCGAGACTATCGATCGATAGTAGCGATAGTATTCTAGAACGTACGAGACAGCGAAGGAACAGAGATTCTCCCTACTATGACCATAGTAGAGTGATGGAGCCAGTAAGCCTATGGTATTACTCCGTTGTGAAAGAGTGGAAAGGGGGGAGAGATGGAATAAGTGGAATGAAGAGACGGGACGGGGGCTATAAAGGAGACGCTGGTACGTGGTAGACGATGAAGAAGGACGAGATGAAGGATGAAAAAGAGAGATGACGATGGAGTTATGAAGGGGACAGATGAAGAGAGGGATGGAGGGAGAAGAGGGACGAGAGGAGTGGAAGGAGTGAACACGGCCGAGAAGGGAATGGCACATATACAGTCAACTCGTTCGACGAGAACAAGAGGAGAAAGAAGGGAGGAGAAGAGGATCAGTGTATCTCTCCCTTTTGAATAGTAAGAGGAGATGGGAAACGTCACCGATCAGTCATCGAGAGAACGCACGATGAGATCACTTCTACACTGCAGAGGGGGGAAGGGTCAGGGACTGAATCACGACTGAGACTTGCGACATGACGAGAGGGAAGACGGCGCATTGCGAACGTACGGCATTAAGACGACACGCAGGGGACTCCTTGAGATGAATACGATTTTGTCCGAAGATTACATTTTGTCTACAATATTTACTCAAACACAGCTACTATTATGGAACGTCCACGTGTAAAATAGTCTGATTCGATTACATGGTTCGAATGCGCATGCTCTAGAGACAATGCAACAGCTTTCGGGAGAAGGTGCTAAAAGGGGACGAGAGACTCCGCCTTTCGCACGACTTTAATCTCCTCTTCAGAAGAGGTAAAAGCGTGTCACACGGACGCCTACATTCTATTGTTGACAACTTGACCAAGGCGCCAAAACAGTACAGAGAGGAGCACTTGTCTCGAGAGATGGAGAGAACGAATAGAATAGAAGTACTCTAAGCGACGACAGCTGATTCTCAGAAGCGGCGAATTGCCCAGAAGTGTGCATAAACATCAAGGGACATGCGCAGCCCGAGGGCATGCATTCACGAATTTCGAAGAATATGGAGACATTGCATATCGCTGAGAAGAGCTGTCAACAGAGATCAAATACAACGTCAAAACTGCTAAAACCGTTAACCAAGACACATTCAGCTGTGAAAAGTTAGAGAATCAGGGGCGCTTTTAAATTTAATAAAAATGATCTATGGCTGTGGAGATAGAAAAAAAACGGACCGTTTCACAAGGTTACAGTGACGAAGTCAACGGGGCGCGAGATAACACGTGCACACCCGTACACAAGGGTTGGTTGAGCGACCCGCGATCGACCCTCCTCTCCCTCGCCCAATCATAAATGTGATAAGCGAAACTAGATAACGAGCCTCTCGTTTAGCGTGTATTGCACAAGGTCAAGACAGGCACGTCGATCAACCAACAATTTGCATCGTTGAGGTCATCTTCGGATATCGACAGCAAACAAGCACATTAGCCGTGTTCGCGCAGTTACTCTTTCCGTATCTCGAGAGAGAGGGAGATAACCAGAGATCAAGCACAAGCAGACGAATGGTCAGTAGGGGGGATGCGTTGCGGGGAAGACGTCCTGGAGGAGATACACGGAGAGAGGGAGGGAAACAAGTGCACGGAGAAGAGACAGACACAGGAAAAGCTGACAAACTTCTCTCTTTCTCTTTCTCTCTGCCTGCGGACACAGAACATATGGAGAGAGAGAGAGTACAGAAAAGAAGAGAACGAAGAAGGAATGGGTACAGAAGAAGGGAAAGAGAGGGAAGATAGAGGAGAGAAGAGGGAAGAGGGAAGGGGGAAGGCGGATAGGTGGAAGACACACACAAAACAAACGAAAGGCGCGTGCCCTTGCGAGCATTGAAGAGATTGAGAGGAAATACAGGAGGAAGAGAATCGAGAGGAAGACCCCCTGTAGACAATCCCAGGAGGAATTCATGAGAGTACGGTGAACACGGGTAAATACAATACTATACTCACTCAAGAGAACCACGGCGCAACAACATGGCTTGAGAACGGGGTGAGCCTGCGATTCCCACCCTTTTTGTGAGAGTTTCACCCATCTTATATATTCAAGGCGTTGTCATCTTATGCATATGGAAAACACAGCTACTTGTACAACGCGAATCGTACGCTCTAATTACGAGTAGACTGAATGGGAAAGGCATGCGCCGCATGCATTGAAAAGACTCAACGTCTGCGGCAGGCCATTGGCTTGTCGAATGACAACTATTAAGGGGGCAGACGATGACAACGTGTGGGGGGCGCATAGGCATAATGACAGAGCAAACGAAGCAGAGAGCAGAGGGAAAGAGAAGAGGAGCAGCAGAAGAAGAAAACGGAGGAGGAAGGGTAGAGGGTGGAGGGGAAGAAGCAGAAGAAGAATAGAGACGGCGGAATCAATGAGTGCAGTAGTTACTTGACCACGTAATGTCCCTTCTTTAGTCTTACTTCGTAGACGAGTAAAGGGGGGAGGGGTCAGTAACCGAGAGACGAGAGTGCACAGGCAGATACATTTCACGCTCCCTTCAACGACTACGGAGCTACAGAGACGAGAGATGGAGAGAACGAACGACGCGGAATCGAGAGGAACGGAAGATATGCCAATAGGAGAGGAGGGGGAGGGGATCGACCTCCGCTCTCTTACTACTCTATGAACACTGACGACACGTGCCTCCACGGACACCGGAAGACTCTCACTCTCAGAGAGAGAGGGAAGGTCGTTCTATCGAGGAAAGATTCACGAGTGGAACGTGCAGAGCCAACGCTGTGAAGCCAAGGGGAAAATCAGCGTCGTTGACGAGAGAGAACTGAGGGGAAAGAGGAGACGACGACAAAGAGGAAGACGACGACAGCGCGGTTCCTCTCCCTTTCCTCCCCTTCCTCCTTGTCTCCCCCCCCTCTTCAAGGACCTTCTCTCCCCTCCTCTTCCTCTCCTCGTCTCCGATGACAATCCCCTCCTCTTCCATGCAGCAAGTAAGAGAACCGCAGTTTCTCCTTTTCCTTTCTTCCGCTCGGCAGACCGAATGAGAGACAAGCTTCCCCCTTTCTCTGCAGCAAAACGAGCGGAAAGACAATGAGCGCCAATAGATCACAGGAGAGAACATGAAGAAGAGAAGGAGAGGAGGGATATTGGAGGGAGACTGAGGAAGCACACCGAAAGGACATTACACAACGAAGACATGGGCGAGCGAGTGATACTTGGAGATGATCGAAGACAGAGACCAGAAGGGAAAAGAGAGGGGCAGAGTAAGTGGAAAGAGGAATGAAGAGCAGCATATGAAAGCACGAGCGAAGCAGGAGGAAGGGCCGTTGCCTCTACAGCTGACTGCTCAAGTGAGCCAGGGGCATCTTTGCGGGGCTTGAGCTCCCCACCCCCCACCCCCCATCCCCCTTCCCCCCCTTCTCCTCTCCGCTTTCCAATGGCCCATCGTCTGTCTTCGCCGCCCTTCACCTCTTCTCTTCTTCTCACTCAAAACGCCTTGACGTGAAATGCGAGGCAGGCTGAAGAAGAAAGAGGAAAGCAGGGGAGGGATAGGAACTGACTGAGGAAGAGAGAGGGACACTCTCGGCTCTCGACTCCTTCCTTCGGATATCACAGGCAGACAGCCGTTCGAGGCACAGCCGCGCCTCATTTCTTCTTGCTTTCCTCCTCTTCTTCTTCTTCTTCTTGTGCTTCTGCCTTGCAAGCAGGATGGGGCCACTCTCTCACACAGACAATCACTCGAGGGAACGGACGAGCAGATAGATGGATATATCGAGATGGACAGGGGAATGGAGTGGGATCACGCTCTGAGCAGACTGACTACTCATCGAATAGTGCAAATGGGGGAGGCATGAGAAACGAGAAAGCCCAACTCTCTCTATATATATGAGAAGGGGTCTCGCCCTCGCATAGATGCATAGATCACCCCGAACAGACACGTAGACCCCTTCTCCTTCTCTCTACTCCTTCGTCCAGTCCATCCACCCCTTCTCCCTCACTCACTTTGACTCTTCCTCAAAGCTCTTGAGTGAGGGGGGCGACGTGCCTATAAGCCGCACGGAACACACTCCGTGAACGGTGGAGGGAGGGGAGGGGGAGGGGAGAGGGATGGGGGAGAGACAAGGGGGAGGGAAGAGAAGCAGACGGACTCGCACTACAAAAGCGTGTGCTGCCTCTCCCCCTTCCCCCCTTCTTCATCCCTCTCCGACTATCGTGTAGTAGTAGCCACCAAAAGCAACGCCGCCGTCAACAATAGCCATCTCCTGTCAGTTCAGTAATACGAGCCATTTTGAGACCCCCCCCCAGATCGACGTATGATGCAGGGCCAAAGCGAAAGACGAGATGGAGGGCAGCTAAATCCGCCGCGGCCTTCTGGAGGCGGGCGGAAGTGATCTATGCCATGGCGGATGATACGTAGCGGAAGAATGTAGAATGTAGCTCGTAATGGGCATAAGAAAACGAGACAACGAATCGGCGACCGGAACACTAACCACGGGAATGAGAGGAAATGATCGGGGTAACTTACTCCTCCTCGCAAACACCCTATTAATTCGCCCCGCACAATCAATGAACATTCCTCGTCCCAACTCCTACGAGACAAGTTAGTTGATCAATCTCACAAGTTAGACGGAAGAAAGCAGCAGACTTCTCAAAGACACGACCTGCCACGGGGAAGGAAGAGTGGATTATATGAAGCGATCCTCTGTGCCGTATTCCAGGAACCCTCTCCACGATGATATCATAGCCACGGCGACCGACTTGGCAGCCAAAAACGTCGCCCAACAAACATTCTCCACTCCCCTCCCCCTCCCCCTCTGCCCTTCTCTTCGCTCGCTTCTCTAACAATGAGTGAAACGGAGCGCGATAACGAACTGCTCTCTGCCATGCGTTTAGAGCCACGACGAAGAACACAGAGAGACCCGCGTGAGAGGGAAGAGAGCTTCGGCTGTCACCATAAGACTCCCTCTCCCCCCTTCGTCTCCTTGTATATGCTTTAACAAGGCGTGCGTAAGACACAACAAAACGGAGAGCGAATGGGCGACAAGGCAAATCCATCATCAACGCGCGGGCTTATTCCCCATTGCTCTCTCGTGTGAAAGGAGAAGAAGTCGCCCCTCCACGAAGAGAAAGAAGAAGGAGAAGGCGAAGAGGAGCTGGTGCAGTGAGTAAGTCCCTTGAGACCTCACGGATGCCATCTACGGAAGGAGATGGGGTGCCCTTAGGCGCACGCTTCATCTCTCCGAGCATAGACCAGAGATTTCCAAGGGTCAAACGGTCGCAAACAACAGTCTCATCAATCAAGTGAACGATACGAGGAAAAGCGTTCATCGCACAGCGACAGTCTTCAACTTTCTCTCGCAAGTGAAACGAAAACCGCACAAAATTGTCTCTTTCTCTTTCTCTTTTCCCGTATTCTTCCTTCACAACTCGCACAAGAAAACAGGTAGTAATGTTTGGTGGAGATGGAGATGGACAGAGTAGACGAGAAAGGGGAAGAACGGACAGAGGGAAGGAGGAGGGACGCACTTACTCTTCCATTTACTCCAGCACAGACACTAACCAACATCAACTCTCATTATCGACTTCCGACGACAGCGAACGTATCGAAAACATAACTTTGTACAGTCCAGTGGAATCGAGGAAGAGACGGGGGAACCGGTTGGCATAATACCTTGACTAAATAAGTGAACGACGGAACGTCATTCCCTTACTGGCAGTGGCTAACGCAAATAAACATTGAAAGCACACGATGGCGTGTGAAGCAATTTGAGTGTGTGAGAAGGAGAGAGAAGTGAGATGGAGAGAGTAGGGGAAGGAGAGGAGGGAAGAAAAGAAGGCTGATAGAAAACATTGAATGGAGAAGGGAAGGAGACGATGGACACCGAGGAGGAAGAGGAGAGGGCCAAGTTAGTGGAGACGACAGGGAAGGGGGAGATGGGGAGAGAAGAGAGGAGGGAGGAGGAAGAGAAGGAAGGGATGGGAAGGGAGAGGCATGCGCATTGTGCATGAAAAGCGATGCCACGTACGGGTTTCCATCCTTTTCCTTCTCCGTCTCCGTTTCCCCCTTATTGTTACTCTTCCCTCCGTCTTTACCCTTTCACTTCGAATCCACGATTCGCACAATGCCCGAATAGGGACAGATAGCCGACAAAAACGACTGGCTGACAATGAGGAGGTGACTAAAGTCCGCAGTCCTTTAGCATTCATTCAAACCGGGGTTTCGTCCCTGACGTAGCCCAAAAATCCTCCATTGCTTGTTTACGTCCGCCCACAATATCTCACCTGTCACTCACTCCCTTTCGCTTTCTCTCCTCTGCCCGCTTCAAAAGCGCACGCTCGCAGGTTGCGAAACGATGAAAAGCAGTGAAATGCTTGCTGGGCGCTGGGAAACAATGCTACAAGACAAATTCATGATCGGAAGGAGAAAGAAAGCGACGATCCAACGGATAGAATAACTCGGCTTTCAGCTTCCTCACCTCTATCTTGCCTCTACCGACAAAGCTGATCACACACTCGCACACTCTCGGTCTTCCTCCTCTCGAATTCGCTCTCAAGGCCACCACTCCCTTATGGAGAGGGGGGATTAGTATCGCGACGATGCGTCCAACTCCCCTTCATCCTCCACCCGCCCTCTTATCCACCGGTCAAGGCATGGCAGGAGCGAATCGTACAATCAGGTACTGATCAAGTCGCTTCGATCTTTGCGCATCGTGTCTGCCTCTGCATAGATCATGCTCGATCCTTGCACGAAGGGGAGGGGACAGGAATACCTCCTCCTCGTCTTTCCTCTTCGTATTCCCTCGAGACAGCCGACTCCCGCGACGCATTCCAATGCAGATCGTGTGAGGGTCGCACGCTCGGCCCATGAATAATTCGCCCCTTCCGGTGGCCGTCCCGCACGACGGCCTACACGGGGAACGAACCAGACGAACTTTCGACAAATAAGCCTATCCATTGAAAAATGCATGAGCCTAATAAGTTAATAGTTCGGGTCGATGCCCGCGTACGGAACGAACTCCTTCTCATTCTGTCCATACTCTCCAATTCAGTAGTCGCCTCGTACCCAATTCAAATGCCCTCGTCGTCTCCACAACGAAAAGTACCATCGAATTCGGAACCACAAATGCACAAAAGGACAGAGGAAAGAAAGGAAAGGAGAAATGGACAAGAGAAAAGAGAACGAGAATACGAGAATAAGGGAGGGGGTTACTCTCTTGAGGGAAAGCCGAGTTCGGCCAGTCCAGTGGAATAACGAAAAAGCAGCCCTCCAAAGCGAACACATGAAATAATAGCTTTTGTTGAAAGATCGAGGAGAACGCGGGGACAGAGGAGGAATTGTGCAGCAAAGGCCAATGGACCAGCACTGCCAATTTCCCGAACTTTCAAAGGAAACAAAAGGGAGGGGCAAAAAAGAAGGGCGAGAGGGAGGGGAATCGAGAGAAGAAGGCACAGGAAACAAGGAGCGCGAGACGAGCGAAGGAAAAACTAATGAGGGTTAAGGAGGACGGAGGACACGAGGGTTGCTCTCTAAGCACACGTGGGACGAGGAGGGGGAATACGAGAGTATTCCAGAGGAGAAGGGGGAGGTGTAGGAGTGGGAGGATGGCTGGGGGAGAAGGAGAGGGGCAGCAGTGCGAAAACAAGAGACGACCGAACGGACTCTCCGCAACTCGTCGCCTCAGGGCCATTACTTCGCATAGCTTCTCCCCCTCCTCCCCTTCCACCCCCTCCCCTTCCTCGTCCTTCTCCCAATCACCATCACTGTCCGTCGTCTCCTTGTCTCCTCTTCGTCGCCTCTTTCTCTTCCGTTCGCTTTTCATTCACATTACTCACTTGAGAGAGGCGAGAGCAAAACAGAACAGCGACTGGAAGCGGTGAAGGGAACGATGGTGGTGGAGGAGGAAGGGGGGTTGGGGAGAGAGTCAGAGGAGAGGAAAGGCAGAAGACCGTCGACGACAGGCAACAGGACGACGTCCCGACTCCGACCTTGTCTTCATTCAAGCCATTCGTCACTAGAGAAGGACTCTCTTCGCACGTAGGCGAAGTCGTTGAACAGGAAGAGCAGTCCCATGCCTCCATTCCCTCCGTCCCTCCTCCCTCTTATCCAATTGTCGCTTCAGACTGCCCTGCTCCCCCTGCACGGTTCTTCCCTCGAGACCCGTGTACGAATAACAGGAAAGCTCATCGCGTGCACTTTCCGCCTAACACAGGACTGCCCAAGATGGAATGAGCCCGTGAGTTAGTCAGTAGCCGCCTCTACTCGTTCTTCGACCCATTTACGTCCTTCCCCGCTTCTGTTTATATCATCGCTACACAGACACGTCGCTCATGAGCTATGCATGTGCTGTGAGCAACAGGCTCAACACAGAAGGGAGGGGAAGAGAAGAGAAGAGGAGAGGAGAGGAGAGAAGAGGAGAGGAGAGGAGAGGAGAGGAGAGGAGAGGAGAGGGAAAGGGAGGAAGCCGTGAAACGGACCGCCTGAGGACCGTCGTCTATCATAGTCCTCCGATCATTCCTCACCCTCCTCTATGACGAATGATGAAGGGGTGTCTGTCTGTCTGTCCGTCACCCTCATTCCTCACCTTTCCCCCTCTCACTTTAACCAACTCAACGAAAAGAGATCGACAGCTGACGGCCCGCTTCGTTGATCGCTAATAGAAAAAGACAGCAGCAACGCCCTCATTCCAGCCTCTTCTCGCCTCTCTTCAACTCTTCGTCTCGCAACCACAACACAAGCAACCACAGTTTATGGGGTTCACGCAGCGGCTAGAAGGGAGAGCAAGGAGGGTATACGATAGGAAGGGGGCGGAAGAGGGGGAGATTCCACCTACTGGACACGCGGTGAAACAACCGAGCAACTAACCCCCTGTAAGAGGAGGCTACGAGGCCGTAAAAGGCGCTAGGCTATCTGGGAGACAGAGTCGTATACCTAAACTAGTCATTTGCTGTCACTCCACTCCCTCCTCCTTCTCTCGCTATACTCATTCCGAGTACGAGTTAGTATCACTCACTCCCTACTGCCTGCCTGCTTAAAGCAATTCTCGGCGGAATCAGAAATTGTAGTCGACGTCTGGATATCCTTACCTACTCCATGCAGATTGCCGGGCGTACCAAGCACTTCGGCACCATAAAATAGAGAACCATATCACTCGCAGAATACAGCAGAACCCAACCCGTTCTCCTACTGCATCTCTTTTCCAGTGTACATTCCTGTGCGTCCTTTTCACAGTTCGACTGCCATCATCACAGAGAGAGGGAAAGGTGACATCAATCACTCGGGAGCGGAACTGGCAGTGAATTGAGGGGACTATCGGCAAACGGTGCCAAAGTAACGATTTAAAAGAGCTGCACTGCATAGCCAACCAGCCACTGAACAGGCCGATCAACAGCCAATCTTCGAACGAATGAAATGACAGCGGGAGCGGAGGGCGAAGAGAGAGCCATAGGAGCCAAGGTGAACCATCACTCAATGCGACAATGACCGCGAGGGGGTTCTCCCCCCTTTCAAGCACGTTCTTTCATACACAAACGAGAGCGCGTATCTCTGGAAGGAGAAGTCAACAATGGACGCGCTTTGTCGAAAAGCCATGACAACATAAGGAAGTAGGAATGGATGGATAGAGAAAGAGAACCGCAGTTCTACAGGAACCTTGTCCCTTCAGTCAACAATATTCAGGCAAAAGGTGAGCTGTTCACAATGCGGCACGGCTCTGAGAACGCAATCCCCTTTACCTTTTATGACCAAGAAAAATACAAAGACACTTGCGCTGCGGTAAATGAGCGGAGAGTCGAACCGAAGGGGGGAGAGAAAGATACTGGTAAGGAGGAGGCAAATGAGACGGTCAGAGGGGGAGGAGAAGGGAGACTAAACCCGCTTGAGAAGGGCAGAGGGGGAAGGACAGAGATCGGCAGGTCGCGAGGAGAACGAAGAGACGAATTGCGACCACGGAGATTGCCAGAGAGATGGACTGAGAGAGAAGACGAGCGAAACCTCGCCATGCCATTATACCACTCGCTGGTTACTCTTCCCTCCCTCCCTCTTCTGTGTATGTCACGCGGTTGAACCACACGCGTAAAGGTTCACCGTCCATCCACAGTTGAAAGAAGAAAAGCGTAGAGAGGAGCAAAATTGAAGTGAACGGGACATATGGAATAGATGGAGAGGAAACACGGGAAAGGGGGAAGGGAAGAGGTGGCCAAGCACCAATTCGCTTCCATCATAATAATAAGTTGTGTGTGTGACCGACGGACCGACCAACGGCTGGCCTAAGCGGTATTTCGAGTAAACATCCTCTACAGATAGACTTCACGTGGAAACGAGCGCGCTTTATGTTTTGCCATCTCATCGCCTAGCTGAAGTCCTTGTCTGTACGAGACATCAGCCACAGAGGGAATGCCGAAAACAACGCTCGAGTCGTATTTACACGGGAATTGAGCCTCGTGCTGCATGTCGCAGTTATCTGAGCAGAACGGGGACAAGTCCATAGGCGACGAAGACGGCTCATAGAGGAAAGCAACGAAACCTGCTGCTTTACCTCCTAAATATGCCTACATATCCCGTCTCACTATCAATATGTTTTTAGATAACAGTGTGGATAAATGAATGAATGAATGAAAGCCTCCCCGCACAAATATCGGCATATCCACAAATACCTCCAAGCCGGCCGAAAGCGCATTCAATATTAGCCACAATGCCACAGGCGACAACAACGGAGCGCCACAATCAGTTCTGTCCAATTGTACACAATTCTGCCTTTCGTTGTCTGCGACAAATCGCCTCCATTTCAGTTGAGATAAATGATACCTACAGTCTGCTCTCGGGATGAAGCGTAATATTCGCCTCGAGGAGCTCACAAGCACTGACAACGCACTCACTCCCTAGGATAGAACAAGAGCGAGAGAGCAGGCGAAAATGAGAGATCGGGAGGCGAGAGAGCATGTAATTTTGAGAGATGCAGAGAGGGTTGCAATATGAGATTCTCACTGGCGGAACGTTGTGTGCACTCACAGCTTGCGAATCGAGTTTACACCATAACAACCGCATAAGAAGCAGCAAGATGCATGTATACGTGACATGTGACCCTTCATTCAGTTCCCCCAACTCGATCTCGTCTTCAGCCCCCTTCCCTCTATCTCTCTTCTTCACTATTCCATAGTCGGTCTTCAGAGCTTCGAAATGCGGAAAAGGAATGAGGAAAGGGAAATTCGTGGAAAACTTCGTAACCCGTCCCCCCTTCTGAGCCTATCTCCCCCTCGACAACTAACTCAACTTACTCTTCTTCTCCCACTCACTCGTTCCAGTTCACGCCTCTTCTCAATTCATCCTATTCATCCATGACGACACAGCCCTTGCTTACAATGATAGGAACGTTTGCAGGCAAGTCAATTCTCTCGCGTCTCAGCGTAGAAGCACAGTAATCCGAAATTCCATTATCACTTCATCAACGCAGATTTGTCAAGATGAACCGTGCAAGTATAGACTCTATACTATAGAGATTAGGTTACTTTCAAGATGCCTCCTGTCCTCAATAGTAATAGTAGCCTTCCCTCGTCTCGTAGACCTCTCCCATAGCGTATCTCTTCCCTCTTCAACTATGTGCAGCTGTGGTCGAGCATGGCCAAAACAAGACGTAGAGAGGGAGACGAATGGAGGGGGGGTCTTTAGTAGTAGCGAGAGCGACACAATGAGACATATATCATGCACAACGAGCATACCCTGAGATAATACAGTGTCTCGAGGAAGTACTTTGAATACTCTCCTACTGAGGGTCGTAAACGAGCAAAAAGGAGGTGCGATAACTCGGTAGATAGGCCAAAGCTGAGCGAATCGCATCCCTTTCCCCCACGGGCGAATCTCGACTCTCCGATGCAAATAAAAAGTGGGACTATGCAAGTGATCGCGAGATTGGGAGATAGAGAGAAAGATTGCAGAGATGCTGTAGACACACGAGATGGATGGTATGAGATGCTGAGGAGATATCGAAGGAAGGAGGGGAGGGGGTGGGGGTGATATCAGCTAGAGAGTATGATGAGAGAAGCTATGAAGGGAGAGAGAAGCGAGAGAAGAAGCGATATGCGAATAGAGGGAGTGAAAGGGAGGAGAGGACAGACAGAGAGAGTGAAGAGAAGAGAAGCCTTGCAGTGATCAGGACGAAGAAGGAAAAGTGGAGGAGACGAGGGGGAGGTCACCACACCCAGACGAGATTTCGAGAGAAGAAGAGGAGGGAGGAGGGGGAGAGGGATAAGGGCGATTGGAGAGACGCAGAGGGTGATCAAGGAGAGAAGAGAGACTCCCAGAGATGGCTTAGCTCAAGCTTCTTCCGCTCTCTCCCCCCTCCCTCACTCCCTTTCCAAGTGTCGCGCACTATCAAAGAAGTGGAGGGACGGAAGGCGAGGGGAGAGACGAAGAGAGAAGGAGGAGATGTGGTCGAGCAGGGACTGGAAGGCATCGACTGCGACAACGGCAACCGAGACACAGACGGATCACTCGGATACGGTTCGCATGGAGAACAATTATGAATTACCATGAAGAGTATCACATCGGTACATCTCGCACCTTGCAATACCGTACTCCCCTACGCAGACCGGGTGTTCGAACTGAAGAACGACCGAAAACGAGATGGTTTAGCTACAGATTACCGAGGATAAGAGAAGGAGAGAGAGACGAAGAGGGCAGAGGGGACTGGAGAACCGATGGGAAGGGGGGGGAGGGACTGGGTGTATCATACACGAGGTAGCATTCTCTCCACACCTTTGTACACTGACTACCTTACATAATCAAGGAAAATGAAAAAGAGCGATTCGTACAAGCGTTTACACTACGCTTCTCTGATGCAGGCACGTCCTTGCGGACAATCACGAACACGCAACTGTTGTATCCAGCTCGGATCAGCATACGCTAACAGGGACAAACAGTGATCACTTGATACGACGAGCGGAACGAGTTTGTTCTCCTTAACAAAGTTCACGCGAGTCCACTTGGTGCGCGGCCAAAATGCGCGTCCCGGGCACAATTATCTCGAAAAGGAGGGGAAGAGTAGAGTGAGGGTAGAATGGAGGGAGGAAGAGATCAGGGGAATACTGGAGACGAGGAGTATGGCAGAGATGAAGAGGTGAGTAGAGAGAGAGAGTGAGTGCGAAGTGGGGAGGGGGAGGGGGGAGGGGGACAGTCACAGTTGTTATTCCTCATTCCGGTGCATCCGTGTATACACACACCTCGTCCCCTCCCTTCCCGTTCCCTCTCTGGGGACTGGCGCGTGTGATAAGACAACGGCATATCGAGTATGTCTGAGAGGAGACCGTGAGGGGAAGCCACTTCCCTTGGACGTATTATTGACAAACATGTTCCAATCCTAGTAGATCCGCAATGAGACAACTGACGGAACGTTTTACTCAACCATACAGAGTGAGTGATATACATCACGAGGGCGAATAGGAGGCAGCAAGTCTCATTACAATGAGAACACCGTGACAGATCATGCCAAGGGCAGTGAACAAAGAAGGGAACGAAGGAAGGGACGAATGAGTGTATACGGTGATATGATGAGTAGAGGAAGGGAATGGAACAACGAAGAGAAAAGGAGATGTTAAACTGCCATGGGGTAAGGGACGACGAAGGAGAAGAAGAGGCAAGAAGAAGCATAGGGGAGAGAACCGTCATCGAAGGTCGGACGATATTGGCATGATTCATTCCTCTCCAACTCTCGAATAACCTTCCCCTCCCCTCCCTCTCGGCTCTCTGCCACACAACACTCACAGCCTCAAAGTCAAACACTGTTGGCCCCGTCAACTCCTACTAGTTCTCAGTGGTGGCAATTACGAAACACTCTTGGGTATCATGTTCGTGACCACAAAGCATAATACCGCCTCTATGATACTATATCCTAGATACACCACAGATTGTTATAGCCAAGCCTGGGCTTTATCCCGATATATTCGGAACTTGTAATGCCTCGGGGTCATAGATCAACTAGTGACGTCGTTGCATTTCAAAATGCCTCAATATTGCACGGAGAAACGGATAAAAGTGCTCTGCTTCACACTAATAAGCTAGAAATAGAGCGTAATTTGAACGACAACTTTGACGGCCAAAGTACTTTGATTTTCTGAATTTTCCAGCAAAAAAAAGGAGCGTTGGCTGCGTCGTTTCCGATGGCGTATTTGATGTATGCTCAGGGTCCGCTTCCGTCGTATGAACGCCATCCCCCTTCGTCCCCTTCTACTCCACTGCATTCTGTTCACCATCCCTCCCCCCTCTTCTCCCTTATTCCCCTCCTTGTAACAAGTAGTATCCCCCCCTGTTTACGCGGTAGTCGTTCCCTCTTCCAACCACCATTTTTCCCCTTTCGAGCCACTCCCTTATCTAACAATGTATATCTATCTAGCCTACCCTAAGATCAATCGCAAAAGGCATTGCCAGGAAAGCGCCCTAAGCTTCCAAATATACATTACAATTGCATAATATACGCAATAAAGCTGACGCAACGCTTCCAAGGAACAGTACAGAAACAGCGTGAGACCCAGCCATATCATAAACTTCTCGGAAAGCAACGCACCATTGAGTCTCTCTCGTTCGTCGTCGTTTCCCCCATTGGAAGTCGTCGTGTTCGACTCCAACGTCCCTCCATTCCCCACGTAGTCCCCGTTATCGTCGATGTCCTCCTTCCGAATCTGAAAAGGCTTAAAATTAAAATAAATAAATAAAGAAAAAGAAAAATAAACTGTCGAACCAATCGCTCGCGCGCGCATTGGTCAAAGGAGTGGTACATCGATGGAGAGGGGACTTTAATAAAGGAGACGAGGGGAGGTCAGGGCACTTCTCTCGTTGACGAGAACATAACTGTGAGCAGACTCACTCCCTCTCAACTTGCGACGAGATCGGTTTAGAGGGAGAGGACTCTCTCTTGCCTTCGGGGGGAAGTTGGGGAGGGGGAGGACTGGAGAGAGACTCTCTCTCTTAGAGCGACGGAGCGGTCTTTTCTCCGCCCTTTGCCCACTCCTCCTAGAGGCAGTCTTCGAGACTCTCTCCCTCGCACGGCACTTCATCTCAGTCTTCTCTCTCTTAACACCCTCTCCCTCCCTCTTCCCTTCGTAAGCGTGCACGCCTCTCCCCCTTCTCTCCAGTAGTTCTCCCCCCAATCACCCTTCCCTCCCTCCTCTCCACTATTCATGGTCTTAGCAGTGTCAGCCCCCTCTCTGACGTTCTTCCTAGCCCTTCCCCGAATCTGACCCCATCCACAGCCACCGAACTACAAAACCCCGCGGGGATACGTTTCACGTCTGGCCTAGAGCAGAGAGAGCTCGACTATTCATTTGAATGGACCTCCCAGCACGCAATTGAGCAAATATTAAAAATTTAGATTCCGAAACAACTAACTTTAATGTTTTCCGTAATTTCGAGGCTAGAATGCGGGTAAACATTCGTTCCTCTCCCCACCCTTCCTCTTCCACTCCTTTTCCACCCCCCAAGACACATATTGTTTCTGACTGGGGGCAAAACGTGCAGCTAATTGCATTCAACGGCAGGCAAAGTGGAAGGTGGCGAAGTTGCGAAATTAGCTGACGCATTTGCTTATTTAGGGTAAGAAAACTTAGAAATTCCTAAGCTTTAAATTCCTAAGACATTTAAATTTTTTCCGTTTATTCCTAGAGGAAGATTGAACAGCCGGGTCACCGTAGATATCTGAGTGTGAACATTATCAGGCCAAGACTAGTCTCAAGCTGTTGATAAGGCCCGTCATCGCGTCACCTTATTTCATTATAGCGCGGCTCGCACAAATGCCGCCATATCGTAGTGCGATACTTTGATGGGGGGAAGCCATTTCGGCTTTCAAATAAGGTGAAATAAAAGATATGGATCATTCCGAATAGGTGAGAGAGCGTGCACAAGTGAGCGAATTAGGCGCACTGCTACGCAGAACCAATTGTTAAAGAGAAGAAACGGTTTGTTGTACTCTCCCTTAGAAGATTACGCCTCAAGACAAGAATTGCAGCTGTTCTAAAGCGAATGAAGCGCAGGCACTTGAGATTCTAGTCCCTCTGGCATCCCCTTAGGCATATTTTCGCGTGCTAAGTACGTGCTACGAGGAAAACAGCGTTCTGGCCATAACACCACAAGGAACGGACGTTTTCAAATTGACGGAATGCGCAATTTTTCTAGATTATATTTTGACCTCAATAAGCTTACCTGCGTAACGATGCCATCAAAGCCCTTGGTCATTCTTCGTCGGTCCTCGGTCTCTCTCTCTCTCTCTTGCTACCTTGCTCCTCTCTTCAATTATTCATCTTGTCTGCTGACCGATCTTCAAAGTACAAACATATTGACTGTATTGACTGTCGGAAACAGAGCAAACAAGCGGGGAGAAAACACGCAATGGTTGATAAAAAGAGAGAAGAAGAAGGAAGGAATGGGAAGGAGAGACGAAAGTCGGAGAGAAAGTTGAGGATTACTGAAGAAAAGGAGATTTCGTGCACTCGAAAAGAAAGTTTGATAAGAAAGGCAGTTGAAGCGGTTGATAAATACGCACGCAAAGAGTGCGAAATCGAGCGATATTTGTCGATAAGGCCGTGGATCAAGGGTGAATGGAATAACTCGGTCGAATTTATATAGAGAAGAGTTATAACCGGTTGGAATGGATCACAGAAAGTAGTGCACGCATAAGTGAGAGATTGATAGGAGTGAATAGACGACACGGGTAACATGCGAACGGATAGAGGAAATTATGATAAAGGAGACGGGAAAACGAAAGCGAAAAAATGGAGGAGTATCAGATGTGACCTAATCACCTACCGTAATCTGATAAAAGTCAATAAATACAGTAAGTGCAAGTTACAGTAGTCTAACGATTTTTCCGTTTAACAGTTCACGCTTTTGGGCTATTCCTTTTGTAAATTTTAAAATGGGATGGGTAGATGTGTTCTTTTTAATTGAACGTATGAAACGTTCAATTAAAAAGTATTCAAAATTATTAACGAAATGCATGAAACGAGCGTATCAATTAAAATTAAATTTATTGAAGGTTGTGTCATTTAAAAATCGTTTTGCTCTTTTCGCAGACCACGAAAAGGCTCGATAGCATGACACGAACAGTCTCTGGTAGGAAGTAAGCGGATAAATGAGCATAATCGGAAACGACGAACTCCGACAAAGAGAGAGTGGTTATGTGGAGGGAGGTAAAGGGGAGGTAAAGGGGATTGAGAGGGAGGGAGGGATGTTTCGTGTAAAGAGCGCTAAGAGAGACTGGGAAAGGTAGGGGAGAAGCAGAGATGGAGGGAGAGTGCAAAGACTACACTCAACTCTCTACCAGATGCGAGCTGAAGATTGAAGGAAACTTGAGACAAGCAGAGATAAGAACATCGCAAGATGCCATGGACAATTGGAGAAGGATTATAACGAATTTCGCATTCGTACTTTGAAAATACAAACTAGAAGAGTTCAAACGATGGGAGAATTAGTGAGACGAGATTGATTGATAGCAACAGGAAGGCATTTCATTGAATATGTATTATGTACTTTCTGCCCAAGCTTGATCTCTGGCATTTAGCAATTCATGAAACCTTAAGCTCGGACTCACTTGAAATTTACACCTGTCAAATCGCGAATTTTAATTAAAGTTTTTTCTATGAGATTAAAAACTCCGAAGACTCTTTCTAGAGTAATGGCATAAATAACAGGAGACGAAAAGGCGGAGTCAACAAATCAACAGGAAATCAGTGAGTGTCGCGCGAGTGTTTCCTATGTATACAGCAAAAGTGTTCGACTCTCTTCCCTACCTGTCCCCCCTCCCCCTTCAGTATCATGCGAAGGACAATATCATTGCTGCTTACTCATAAGGATGACTTATTTGTCTATCAGGAGCAGCCTATCAGATGGTTGTCATACAAGAAGCTTCTCGAAGAAAACAGAGACTGGAAGACAGCAAGCGAAAACTTAAAAAAAGATAATATAATAAAACTAAATACATTTGGAGTGAAACACTGAAATGGCCGTAGTAAAGCAATGTTGGGTGGAGGGGGTTGTAGTGGAATCCTCTATACTATAGAAAGTGATAAGGGTTTTTTTTGGAACGCCATAACTTTTTTCATTCTTAACGAAATTTCATAAATCTTTTTTTATTCGAAAGGTCTTCCAAAAATGAACGGAGCTGCGGAGCCCTTTTTTCAACTTTTCGAGGTTGTAAACATGAAAAGCCTGTTTGAAATTTCAAAGTCGATTTTCAGCTCA
>LS823511.1:47295-63544 GCA_900490955.1 Micoletzkya japonica
CCCCCCACCGCTGTTCTAAATTCTCGATTTACATGCCCACCCTACCGCCGCTAGAAAATTACCCCTACCGCAAAATTAATTTCAAAGACGAGTATTTATCCCTTGTTGCAGATCTCCATTCCGACCTTCGCACTGGTCATTCCTAACGTGACGCTCACCGGGCAGTGGCTCTTTGGCATCCAAAGCATCGGTACGGGTTTCCCTAGTCGGCCTAGCTATTTAACAGGTTTTTGGATCCCCTTTTTCATCAAAAGGACCGATAAACTTGAAATCAAATACTTCACAGCCGAGCGTATGCTTTCTACGATCAGTAAAGCCCCTCGATCTGACCTAGCCATCCCGAGTCTCGTCCAATACCGTACTCCAGAGGTCTCCTACGCGGCTCTCATGCTGGGTCCCTTCCACTCGACCATCCACTCCATAACCCTCATCGCTGTCTCTTCAGCATACCGTACCCGGGCCCTACAGTACCTCTCCCGGTGTCTGCCATTCCTTGCCTCGTACGGTACTGCAGACAATTCAACCGGGCAACACATCCTTACTCGCATAAGCAAGCGCACGAATTTTAAGTGATAAAGCATTTTCTTTTCTGCTCTGGGCCGAAGCAAGAGACCGTGTGCCGCAAACGCTGGCTGGTCTGTTACAACAGTTTCGTGGAGAACGTTCATCAAGCCGTGGCATCAAAGATCAAAGATCAAAGATCAAAGGTCACGAGAGCGATGAGAGAAAGGCGGCCAGCCCGCCCTCCGCCCCGTCCCTCTTCGATCCGTTGCCGGCGTCCGTCTCACGCAGTAGTCGTTGCAGGGCGGAGCCCTTTCGCTTCTTCGCCGACCTCAATACAAGCAAGCGGTGAGGCTCAGAGAGGCCATTCCACAGTTCCCTTTTCCCCCTTTTATGTTTCAGGGGGGGGGCATGCTCTGCGGATATGTTTCGCTATTCACAGAAGCGTGAAACGTAATCGGGGAAAAAGACTCAAAAGGAGAACTCCCTAGACCATTCCTGCTGTCAAGATGAAGGCGATGCGACGACTGTTTGGACACCGTGCGCATACATACAGAGGCTATTGGAGTCTGCAGGTTATATAACATAATTAGAGAAAAGCCAAAGCCGTTATCCTTACAAGCCTTTTACATTATGATTCTCTCTCTCTCTCTCTCTCTCGTGCACGCAATCATCCGAGCAAAAAAAAACAATGTACACAAGAAGACATCTAGCGCAGAAACTATTGAAGAAAACGTTGACAAACAACTGCCTCCAGTTATTCGTAAATATTTGCAATAATTGTTGACAAGTACCAAATTTCGTAGTTTATAAGAGTTAGCTTACTTCTTGGCCGCGGCACTGAATACGAGTGGAGAGGAGACGGAGGGCGAAGAGGACAGAGAGGAGGCCATCGAGCTGCAGGAGAGACTATAGTGGATTAAAACGATCCGTTAGTGTATCATTCCGCTTATCTGGTGAGAGAGTGTGTGAAAGTGAGAGAACTCACTTTCACACGACTCATTTTGGAACGAAAGAAACTGACGGATCGGTTTATTCTATAATATAATAATAAAAATAGTAATAATAATATCTCCTTATCTTCTTCTCCTAGATACAATCTCTAATACACAGCTCCTTTGGATTCTCATCTACTGTTAGACCGGGCAAAAGTTGTACGACTGTAACAGTCAACGCTTGCGATAATGGCAATATCCATACGCATGACAATCGAAAATAAGATTATCGTTCGTTGATGCACCTCTCTCGCCTAGCATACGCACCTAGCTGAGGGCTTCCGCGAGGTGGCGGATGCGGATAGGAACGCGGACGACGAGGCGGCCACGGAGCAACCGCTTTCCATCGAGACGTCGGCTGCAAGTGAACTCTCGGCTAGTAATTCCCGCGGAATGCAGCTTCTGTGTCATATACGCTTATATGATCATATTGACTTTCAGTATTCGCATTCCACTATGTAATAAACTAGTCAGAATAGTATTGATCGCCTCAACGGTTTGTCCTAGACGAACCATGTCCCCTCCCCCACCTACCGTAATCGCCGTCCTCCTCCTCTGCTTCCCCCTTCTTCGCTACCGCAGAATCCAGTCGCGGCATGCGTCCCACAACGTGGACCTAGACGAACGGTAGTTGTTTATTAGTTTCGTTGGAAAAGCAAAATCATAACCGCAGACGCACTTCATGTCAGGCCTATATAGTAAGCGTGAAACATGCGCAACGCAACGGACTTCCTACTATCCCTGAACATCTGCTATTTTGCAATAAAGTATTTAGGAAGTGGTAGAAACGCGAATGCATGGAAAAGCATACGAATAATACCCACCTGATGGCAGCTCTCGCAAATCGCAACCAACTGATAGTGCGATTCCATCCTGAACAGGTAAGTATAGGTAAACCACGAATTACGATTACAATATCGAAATTAAATTAGAGCTGCAAAGCTCGTATCATAAGGAATGCAGTGCTTCTGCTTCCTGCTAATGAACCCGATACTCCCGCACGCAAACCTGGTGAGCGTCCGCGCCTCCATCCGCCAGCGGCCGCGCGGCACGTCCGCGTCGAAGGGCAGCGCGCAACGCGCGCACGCGTCGCGTGCGATACGGCGCCGCTCCGCGCGCGCTCTCCGCTCGTCGGCCGCCTTGGTAAGGGACTTGCGTCGAGAACCCTCGTCCCCCGCTACCGTAGCCACCTCAACATAGCAGTACCGTACTTATGTAGCCATCGCTTACTCAGTATACCGTAATCCTACATCCACCAAGCTCTCTGCCCTATTCCCCCCACCAACTCCTATCTCCTCCTACCGTAACCCTATCAGATCCTGTAAATGCGACACTACCGTATCTCCACTTTGATACCGTATAGATTGCCCTACGGTTCAACTGCCGTATCCCTCCCTACCGTACCACAGCCCTCGCATAGCCCGCCCGCTGACTCCACTCTGCGAGTAGACCGATGGGGAAGGAAGAAGAAGAGGAAGAGGAGGAGGAGGAGGAGGAGGAGGCAAGGGAGGAGATGCAGGCCTGAATGGTGAAAGGGGAGTATAGGAAACAATGAAGTGTCTACTTTATTCTTTTGATTTCAATTAGGGTTTGACAACCAAACCTTTTAATCGCATTATCAGACCGAGAGAGCGATGAGGAGAATGAAAGAATGAAGAGAGTCAGACGATAAATACGCTAATCGGGTTTGGTTTTCAAACCCTAACTTCAATCCAAACATCTTGACATGTTACGGAGAACCGTTTCAATAACCAGACAACATACCGATTTTGTAGGCTACTGCGCGGCATTTATATCGTCAGTGAAACTCCTCCAGCAATCACTAGTCACTAGAGCATGTGATTCGCTCCTTTTACCACTATATTTCAGCCTCTTTCTAGGACCGTAACGAATCGATCATGAAGCAAACCCATCAAAACAAACGAATGAAATGCTCTAAATCAGTTGTCATCTATTCCTCACCTGTAAATGTTCCGCCCGTTCCTTCAAACCGTCCACGTTCACCTCTCCTCCCTCGGGAATCTCTTCTGTCCACCACGCATCCTTCTCCTCCATCTACAGTACGCCACACTCTGCCTCGAATTCTGCCAACAATTGTCCTAATCACCGCTATTAAATATTATTGTCCGATTCAAGTCTGGATAAATGCTTCAAAACAACAGCTTCAGAGAAGTGATTCGTAGTTTCACCACGATCTGAAGCCAGTTAAGTCCCCCCCCTTTCTCCCCCCATAAGATAGACGACAGTCTCCAACAGCTCATACCTTGTACACGCACACAACCCTCTTTAACACTCCAGTCTTTATCTCCGCGATTAGCAAACCTCGACAATTCAGCGAAAGATCAAAGACTGCTCTCGAATAGGACAAGGATGGAACACGAGGTGGAATCCTAGACAAAGAGCGACCACGACGGAACACCACACTAGCAATGGGCTATTGTGGGCGCGACATGGCCAGAGACAACGTAGCGGATAAAAAAGGGGAAGGGAAGGGAGGGGACAATGGGGGAAAACACACACAAAAGCAGAGGCTTAAATGGGGAGTATAATCCAAGTTTCTGTAGTGTTGGGGAGGGGGGAAAAAGGGGGGGGGGGGGAGTAAGAGTAGTAAGAGCCAAGAGGAGAGTAGACGAGGCACAAGCAAGAGTGAATTGGGGTAAATCCAGGGAGCGGGTGGTGGGAATGGGGAAACAGAGCGAGAGGTTAGGTGGTATTCAGGAAAATGTCAGTCACTCCCTCATTCACCCACAGCCAGCCACCGCCTTCCCTTCTTTACAAGCGACAACGCACAAATCCAGTCAGTCCTTAGCTACTGCTACTGCAACACAATCAACAATTTTTATGGGCTTTTTGCAGATTATATATGTGGCCGGGTAGGTTGGGATTAGAGTAATGGGGAGGGAGAAAGGGAATGGCGGTATATGCACAAGTGCCAGAAAGTGGAAATCAGCTTAGCAGATTAATCATCGCCCAAAAAGAAAAGAAAAGAAAAGAAAGGAAAGGAAAGGGGGTAGGAGGATAAAATAAGAGTGTACCCCGATACACTCAGCCACATTAACAGAGAAAAGAGTTATGGAGGGGAGGGTAGCAACAGAATCTATGAGATAAATGTGTACTGCCCACTATATCCATTCATCTTAACGGGGAACAAAGGGTTGGGGGAAGGGTGCTATATTAGCAGGAGTGGGGGAAACGTATTATAGTTGGGGTGCACTCAGCTCAGAACAACAAGGATCGTCTGCTAAGCAGCATCACAACTAATAAGAGAGAAGAGTGAAGGGGAGGTAAATATGGGGGAAGAGGGGGGTAGGCCATAAGCTTAAAAGAGGCTCGTTCCCAACTACACGCAGGCAGACAATTCTAGTAGTCAATTATCAAGAGTAATCGAGCTCCTTCACCAATAGCCAGAACGAGTCTCGATCGCGGGAGGGGACGAAGGGGGTGATAAAAACTAGGATGGGGGTGGCATCCAATGTCGAGGGACCCCAGACAAACTACGATAGTACAGAGACAATTGATGGGGGGATAGAAGAGATTGTGCGGGGGAACAATACAGTGGGGGTAGTGTAGTCAGTAAAAATCGGGTGTTAGGCGAGCAAACGCAGGGTGAAGGGAGTATACATATTATAGAATGGGGAAACGATCGAGAAGAAAAAGAAGAAGAAAAAAGAGGAAGAGACATTCAACAAGTGATCGAGGAGCAATGGGGGGCGATACTGTAGCTAATCTAATAGTGTGAAATGATGAGGGTGCACTCATCGAATAGAAGGGGGAACAACAACAGCAGCAAATCTCGCCTAGTCCTAGCATAGTGGTGGTTGTGGTGGTGATGGCCTCGCCATAGCCCATCATGGTAGTGTATCCCCGCACCCTCTACAGTATCCTACAGTACCCTCTCCTCTCGCACTCGTCTCGTCGTCTCCTCTTCTCTCCTCTCCTCACTCCTTCCCTCCACCCATTCACTCGCCCTCCGTCTCCCGTCATCCTCTTAAGCCTTCGACGACGACTTGAGCACCTGGGCCGCCTCGTTCACCTGTAAATACGGATTATTCCAAATTCACATTATGAAACACTTTTCAGTAATGCAATTTCCAGTCGCACATCATAATCCTAGTGTCCGAATATTCGATAAAGACTAGAGTTGTGCATGAGAGTTCTTTTTATGGCTATGTTTCACGCGTAATTCATAGCCGCGCCGCCTCTCGTCACCAAAAGCAATGAAACATATTGACCAGAACAACTCGCATGCACATCTCTAATAAATACCCGTACCTTGGAGCGGAAGAGCTCATCGTCCTGGAGCATCATGATCAGCTCCGAGTTGTCCATCTCCAGCATCATTCCCGTGATCTTGCCCACGTCCTGGCGCTCTCCGTACATCTTGCCGATGAGCGAGTAGATGCGCTCACCCAGCATCTGCTTCTGCTCCTGAAAGGGGCAACTTTACCACCGCTTCTCATAATAATCACCCCATAATCCTAAGTCAAATAACCCAGAATCCCCTCTTCAAATGCCCACCTGGGGAGCGGCAGCCGCGAGCATCTGCGAGGTGAGGGGTTCCTGTCCACCGATGACGATGCCCTGTGATCCTCCCGAGGGACGGGCCGTCTGCTGTTGCTGCTGGGCTCCGGCAGTGGCGGCGGCCGCGTACTGCGAGTACATCATCTGGGGCTTGCCTCCGGCCTGGCCCGGACGGGCGCCGGCCTGCTGGGGAGGCACGCCGCGGGCACCGGGGACGCCCTGGGGGGCTCCGCCCACCTGAACAGGGAAAATCAGCAATTCCATGCCTTTTATCACCACCAAACCGACACGTCGACTAAACTTGGCACCGTGCCAACTCCTCTCTAATCCCAGTCCACACCTGGGGTCTCATCTGCTGCTGCATGCCCCGTCCGACTCCGGCCGTGGGGGGTGCGTACTGTCCCTGGGGCCGAGTTCCCGTGCCTCCGGCAGGTCCGCGTCCGCGGTTCGACTGCACTCCCATCATGTACGGCGATTGCACTCCGGCGAATCCGCCTCCGGCAGCCCACTTCTGCGTCGTTCCCATGCGGGTCGGGACGCCAGCGGGCATGAAGCCTCCGCGATTCGACTGCAAGGGGGGGGAATATGAGAGTAGAACAGGAATGAATAAATGGAACTTTGGAAGACTATAAAATGGAAATAAGAACAAGAATAAGAGCTCTTACCATGGCGGCCGAGTTGACGAAGTATCCTCCGGTTCCGGGAGTGTACATGGCTGCGGCGGGGACGGTGTTCTGGATGCGCATGTTGGCCAGACGGGTCATGTACATCGACGCGAGCTGCGCACGACGGTCCTCCTGCAAAGAGCGGGAAATTACAGCCGTTCATACAAAAATATCAACTATCCGTAGAATGGATATCCCAAGTAAACAATCAAAAGAAAAGTCGACAAACCTTCCTCTGGGCGAGGGCAACGTAGAGGGGCTTGGTGAAGATCATCTTTCCGTTCATCTCCGTCACGGCCTTGGTCGCCTCGTCGGGCTTCTCAAAGCACACGAACCCGAATCCCTTCGAGCGGCCGTTCTCGTCGCCCATCACCTGCAATGCACACCATTACTCCAACACTCCTGAACCGAATCTCTTGAACCCCTAGACAAAAGCCTCAGCAATGCCTACTCTCACTAGGGCTCGAATGGAACTTCCTATTGTTAATCACGGGCTACCCCTCCAGATCACCCATTGTCCCCCTCACTTTGGCCGAGGTGATCGTTCCGTATCCCTCGAACACCTCCCTCAGCTTGGCGTCGTCCACGGTGTCATCGAGGTTCTTCACGTACAGGTTGACTCCCTGGTACCTCTGCATCCTCTCGGCCTTCTGCATCTCGTACTTCCTCTTCAGCTCGGCCTGTCTCTCTCCCTTCTTCTGGGCCCTACACACATACAGCTTCTTCTCGCTGCCCTCCAGCTGCTTCTCGTGCATCTCGTTCACGGCCTGAACAAGAACAAACTTGGCCCATTCATCGTCTCGAGATCAAACTACAGTCTAGTTTACCCTAGTATCGGTACAGAGTAAACAACAGTTCAAGCCTACCTTCTCAGCCTGCTCCGGCTCCTCATAGGCGACGAATCCGAATCCCCTCGACTTGCCCTCAGCGTCGGTGGCCACGGTGCTGCTGGTGATCTGAACAACAATCACTCTTCGCTTTTCAGTGAATCACTTCAGTCAACACTAAAAAAAACCCTTAAAATAAGCGCCTCAGAAAGTGCCGCGGAGTTAATCTCACAGTCAGTCGAACGGTAATTCCATGCGTTCATCACAGGCAGAGCCCCCCTCCCCCTACCCCTCTGCTTATCTTCCCCTCTTTCGCACCTTTCCAAACTCTCCAAAGAGCTTGTCCAGCTTCTCCTTGTCCACGTTCTCGTCGAGGTTCTTCACGAAGACGTTGGTGAATCGCTTGGCCGACTCGCCCATCTCTCGCAGACGGGCGTTGCGGGGCTGGAATTTGCCGACGAACCTGCAAAGAGCGAGTAGAGTGCATTGCTTGACAATACTCATTGCAGATCAACAATCAAGGAGGGTGACCACTTACACCTTCTTTCCGGCCAGCAGCATTCCGTTGACCTTCTCGATGGCAGAGAGAGCCGCCTCCTCCGTCTCAAAGTGCACGAATCCGTAGCCCTTGCTGTTGGCCTCCTCATCGACTGCGACCTGCAATCGACACGTCGAGGAACGGGCATCAGATTGTACGCAAATACTATTATTTGCATGCCATAGTTCTGCCCTGAACTTCACTACCCATACGTGTTCATGTTTCTTAATTACTCTCACTTCACTCTATCCCTCATCTTCGCTCTCCCCCCAGCCCCTTTCCCCTTCCACTACCAATCACGCGCGTTCGCTCACTTTCCCCTCTTCACTTCCATGGTTACGTCACAATTAAATTGCCTGCTTCTCCTTCCCTTCCTTCTCCTCTTCCATTCCCTTTGCTTCTTCCCCCCAGTCACGACCCCATCCCCCCTGCATTCCTCTCTCACCCCTATACTCTCAATGTCCATAGCCGACAGTTGCTCTCCCCTCGTTCCCTCCATCTCTCTTCCCTTCTTACCCTCCCTTCCCTCGCTCCTCTGTCCCTTCCAACCAGTTTCCCCCTCCTCATCTCTCGTCTTGGCATTCTTTCGTGGACAACCCTGGGCGCTTCCGTGAACTGCGAGATAAAAAGCAGCCAACGAGGCAGGGGAAGGGGAGAGAATGAGTTGCAGGGTAAAGACAGCAGAGCAGAGCATGTGTCAAGGTACAAAAACCGAAGCACAAACAACGCATTCCATCTCCCCCCACAGCGCACGTGTATATTTGCCTCTCAGTGCTGAGTCACCATGCAAACTCTCCCTCCCCTCCTTCGCTCCTAGCGAACGCTCCCCGAGGCACACTTCATCATGTGATCTTTCCCCGATCTCCACACACAATGTACCTTCCTGTACACATCACAGCCATTCCCCTTTTCCCGCCTATAGTCTCACCTTGCACGAGAGAATGTTTCCGAAGAGCGAGAAGGTGTCGTAGATCGACTTGTTGTCGATGACCTTGTCCAGGTTCTTGATGAAGATGTTGCCGGCTCCGGATCGGCGGGTGGCCGGGTCGCGCTGCGACCACATGATGCGCATGGGCTTGCCCTGGAGCGGGTCGAAGTTCATCGTGTCGAGCGCACGCTCCGCTGCAAAGCAACATTACTATCTACATCTTGTTTATTGCTCATTCCCTCAGCTTTTGCTTCTCCGTTGCACAACAGCATGGCTCACATACAGTAGCCCTGGTGCATGTCGATCATTGTAAAATCACTCTACAGCAATATCAGATGACTCATCCCTGTATGTACTTGCCTAAGTGCATGAACAATCACTCCCCAGTCCCCCGTACTATCACCTCCATTCAGCCCCTTCCCCTCTACATTCGCCCATCCTCTCACATGTGTCACCTTCTCTCTCTTTGTGTCCGTGCCTTACTCATCTCCCCATCCTCTCGCTTATACACCGTATTTCCTCTCCACCATCTCTCTCCCAGCCTAACCATTCCCTCCCCCTGTTTTCCTCCCACTATCCGCTCAGCTCCCCCCCTTTCCCTCACCCCTCCTTATGGTTTGGCGGCGGGCCACTTTGGTAAACACATTCAATCGCTCCCCTATCGAGCGCACAGCCATTGTTTTCCGCACACATCTCGTCATTGATGAACAAACATGCAGCTCTCCGGCCAAAGTTTGCCAGATTCGGTGGTGCCGATGTACTACTACTACTACTACGCAAGACATTTCCAGATCTGCACTGTTGCATAGCATGATACGAAGGCGCTTATCTAATCAACGGCTACAACTGGACATAGTACGTCAATGACGCTATCGAGCATAAGAACTCAAGATAACACTATAAAGGCCAATTGTCTTTTTGGAGTAATAAACATAAGAGAGTGGGTATACCATCAGCGGGCTGCTGGAAGTTGACGTAGGCATAGCCGAGCGAGCGACGGGTGATCGCGTCGCGGCACACACGGATGGACAGCACCGGCCCAGCTCCGGAGAACTTGTCGAAGAGGGTCGACTCGGTCACGTCCGGGTGCAGGTCTCCCACGTACCTGCGAATAGGTGGTTGGGAATAATGCTAAACTCCCCAACAAAGAAAAAATAAGAATACTGAAAGGGAAGAGAGACGTTGTGAACACTCACAGAGAGGCCATCGCGTAGGTGGATCCACCGGTGGTGGCTCCGGCAGCGGGTACAGCAGTAGTCGACATCTTGGCTTAGTTCTGCAAGAAGCCCAGAGTTAGATACCACCAGGGACCAGCGACTAATGTGGACTGACGCCCGCTATTTGACCAGCTTGGTGACTACAATCTTGGCAGGCGCATATGACTAAAGGCTATCGATTAGATCACGGCCAGTAAGCAACACAACTTTTGCCAAGATGTATTGCGAAAGCGGCGTCGGCCCCAAGACTCTAGCCAATATTGTGGAAGACCGTTAGGGTAGATCAGGATCGCGCGGTCCGCGTTAGCATTGCAACAAACAAGCCACTATCAAATGGAAGAAGCACTCACGGTTGTTGTTGTGGTTAGCAGATGACGAAGACGGGTTGGGAAGATTTTTTTGGTTTTGGGGATTTTTTGATTTTTTTTGGGTTTTAGAAACTTTTGAAGATTTTTATGGGGTTTTGCAAATTTTTGTAGGACAGGCGGGACTTGAGACTCTAAGAAATAGAGTCACAGACGGTCGTCGAGGACGAGCGGCGAGTAATGGGCTCGGAAAATCTTTTGGGCCAACCCACTCGCGACCTTACAATTCCTATCGCAAACTGAAATCTCTCGCACGGAAAACGCGACGCGTGTGCGAGCGCGCCAATTCAAAACGCGCATTTCTCCTGGCACTTTGCCAACACTTTCCTCCTGGCACATTCCACGAAACGTGTTCCGTGTGGGCTTTTTGCGGGGTAATCGCGGAGTGGGTTTGCACATTCACGTATGACGAAGGTGTGTGCTCATCTGACGACTGTTCACTGTAGGTGGAAAGTACGAGCCCTCGGCGGTTTTCGATCACATTTTACCCACGAAAGAATAAGCTGACGTTGCACAACCCACATTAGCCACCTCGTCTAGATCTACGCCCCCCAAGGGGTGGAATGGGATCACCGTAAAACCCGTTTTCGTGTTATCTCTACGTGCGAATCGCGTGACTCGCGCAGGGTTCCGTCCGTTTCCGAATGGTCCAACTCGTTTGTTCGTCGAGTATCCCCGCATGCTAATCGCGAACTGAACTGATGTCCAGGTGGCGGGGGACGTAGAGGAGCAACAACAGCAGCCGGACGGGATCGTGCCCGTCGAGCCAATCGTCATTACCGTACCCACGGATACCGTACCCCCGTCCAAGCCCCTGCCCCCTGACCGCAATGAATTCCAATCGGGACTCAGCCATATCAATGCCAGCATAAACCAGTTGACGAAGCGGGTAAGCAGCCAATTTGCTCGCAGCTAAAGTGCCCTAGTAAGCGGGAGTCACCAAGCTGGTCAGAATCGTGTAAAATCATGAAATCTCACCTCTTTTTTTTAATTTTTTTAAAGTTAGCAATTAAAATAGAGCAGAAAAACATACAAGATAACGCGAAACGGTGAGCGAAACAGGAGGGCGACCGTTCGGTTGGTGAGAGTACGAATGAAATGCTGTCCGAATGGCGCATGCAAATTATCGGCTAATGCGACTGGCCCATGCAAATCACGAGTTGTTTGTGCTCTGATCAGTCACGTACTCTGCTGGGGATGAATGCTTTATTTACGAAGGAGGTTGTTGAAAATGGGTGATTGATCTTTCATCTTTGATCTCTTCTAGTTGCACCAGCTGGTCGGCCGGAATGGCAACAAGAGTCTGATCAGTGCGGCAAGAGAGAGCAAGTCGGAGATCTACAAGACCAGGCAAGGGTTGAATGAGGAGACGCAAGCTGTGAAGAAGGAACTGGAGGAGAAGCACAAGGCCATTGGGGAGTTGGTGAGTGATCTTTGGTCTTTGAACTTTGATCGTTGATCCTTTATCGAGTTGAAGAGAAGATCTGTGTATACGGGAAGAGAAATGAAAAATAAATGTTTAATAAGTGCGATAAAAATTGATGTTAGCTATTTATGAAAATAAAGAGCGTGGATTTGCCACCAGGCATAGGCTAGGTAATGGCGATAAGTGACCAGTTATTTCGAATGTCAACTCGATAAAGTTTAGCGGGGATTATGCAAATTTTATTTACCTCCGATTTTGCACATTTGAATGAGCTTGTTTTCAGCGAAGACAAATGCAACTTCTCGAGCCGGAAATGCAATGGAGGAATGAGAAGAAGTTGGATGACGAGATTCGGTATGATATTTTTTTATTTATTTATTTTGCTTGCTCGAAAATGTACAAGAGCCAATTTAGTTTAGCTAAAGCTAGATGTTAATTGTTTTTTTCATTCTAATACAAGGCCCAATTAATCATAATTTTAGGACGCTTGAGGAGAAGTACAAGACGCAAATGAAGAACAACCGTGAGGAGAAAATTGTGGTGGCAGAGTTGGATAGATTGAGAAGGAACAAGAAGAAGCTAGAGTGAGTCCCTTGGTTTGCGGTTTATAAAAAGAGAGTGTAGGATGAAAATGCATATGTATTCGAGGCTAAATAGCGCTTGATTGACAGGCGGTTGTATGACAGAGCATTGTGCAATTTTCGGTAAGAGTGAGGTGATTATCGGGAGATCTCAAGAAGGCGAAGCTAGGAATGCCGCGGAATACTGATCGTTCTAGCAATCAGCGATAGAGAAAGACAGTGAAACGTATTCCACGAGGGTTTGAGCCAGACTGGCGTATTGTGGAACGGAGGAGAAAGGACGAACGGGGGCAACACATTTGTTGACCATCAATAAGACGAGTGATCTCTGCTTACGGCGGGGACGCGTTTTATCTGTCTACGAATACTTTGTAAACACAACGCTGCAACTATACAATTACAATTAGAGCTCTCTGCAATATAATTATATTTAATTATGTAAATTTAATAATTAAAAATTGGAAACCTCTCTGTTGACAGGAAGTACAACCAGTTGCTGGCCGACCGGCGTGCGCTCGAATCGGACATCTCCGTGCTCAACCTTCAACGAGATGTTAGCCTGCGAGAGATCAAAATCAACCTTTCAAAAGATCAAAGATCAACGTATCTAGAGACCAAAGATCAGTTTAGGCGCACTTCACGCAGCAGCGCAACCTGCGCAAGGACCAGACGACGGCCGGGCAACTGGTCGCGAGTTTGAGGTGAGTCGATGGGCACAACGTTGTGCTAAGTAGCATAGTTTCGTATGCAAATTAGGAGAGTGGAGGCGAGAGAGCATGGAAATTGGAGAGACGCAGAGACATTCGCTATTTCGGAACTCGGATTGATACCGTTTAACCTGGATGAGCCTACCGTAGTCGTTTTTTATTATTTTATGTTTTATTTTATGTTTTTTTCTTATTTTTATTTTATTTTTATTATTATTTTAGCTTTTATTAGTGCTTTTGTGTATGTTTTGAGGAATGGGTGATGACTTTGCTGGCGATTGTTGGGTATTTGCGTTGTATTCTTGAATGCGGCGATTTCTCGGGTTCCCACCACGAAAGTACCTGAATTTGACTTGGTCGTTTAAAAGTTGGCCTGGTTGGTACTACCGTAGTCCTGTGTATTATTTTAAATTTATTTTTTTGCTTTTCTTTATTTTCTTTTGTTTTTAGTATTTTTGTTTGATCTTTTTTTACTTTTTTTAAATTTTTTTCCGACGACTGCTACCAACTTTGTCGGTATTGTTGCTTAGTTGTCCGAGGTTTTCGATAATGCTGTTTTCGCAGGTTCCCACCACGAAAACATCTGAACTTCATATTATTGAATTTTGTTTTGAACTGTATTACCGTAGTCTGATTAATTATTTCGAATTTTATTTTGTACTTTTCTTTATTTCATTTTATTTTGGATGATTTTGTTTGATTTTTTTGTTGCTTTTTTGTCGTTCACACTAACTTTGTCCGTGATTTGTCCAATGAGTTAATGGAACCCCAGATAGCTCTACTTCGTTCGTGATTTCCCCGATGACTTAGTGGAACCCCAGATAGCTCTACTTAGTTCGCGATTTTCCCGATGACTTACTGGAAGCCCCGATAGCTCTACTTAAATAGTTCGTGATTTCCCCGATGACTTATTGGAACCCCAGATAGCTCTACTTAGTCCGTGATTTCCCCGATGACTTAGTGGAACCCCAGATAGTTACTTAGTTCGTGCTCTTCAGCTGATTTCCACGGGTTTTGGGGTTCCATTTTCTCCCTTTATATTTGTTTTCCCTTGAGTTTTGAGGGTCCATTTTCACCCTATATATTTATTTTCCCTTTTGTTTTAAGGGTCCATTTTCACCCTATATATTTATTTTCCCTTTTGTTTTGAGGGTCCATTTTCTCCCTTTATATTTATTTTTCCCTTGGGTTTTTAGGGTCCACTTTCTCCCTTTATATTTTTTTTCCTTTTTTCAACCGAGTTCAACTTAGTTCCGCTAGTTACACTACATAAAAATGATATTGCCTATCTCTTTGTCCTGTGTTAATCAGTTGGTCAACGTATAAAACGCCGTGGAGGGATTCGGGAGAAGGGGGACTAACCTAGGACGGAGATGCAGTCACAAACACGCAAGCGTTGCCAGCATGAGAGGGAGTGAGAACTGGCGAGGCTTACGAAATGGTCGGTGTGGTGTGCTGGGGAGGGGTTGTGAAATGGAAAGGGGAGGGCGCATTTCGTTTACCGTCCCCATGGGAGTGATGACAAATGCGTGCTGATTCTTGGGAGTGTGCTTGTGGAAGAGTCCTCACGCAGATCTACTGCGTATCTTGCCTATTACTGCCCCATAACGTTCTGCTCCATAGGATAGATCCCGCCCACGTACGGTCAGTGGCTCGCTTATGCCATTGCAGGGAGGAGGCGCATTCGTGCCAGGACCAGCTGCGGGAGCTGTTCGAGGAGAGGCAGAATCTGGTGGCGCAGTACGACCGCGATCGACTCACCTACGGGGACTGGGTGCGCGCCAATCGGGTATGAACGGGTTGAATCCCCATAAGGAAACATTTATTAGCCTTCCTTAAGGAACCATTGATTAGTAGAATTGCGCACACTGATCATTTAGGCCGGTATGTTCCAGTACATTTGGCGACGTCGCGGTTAAGAATGATGTATGAAGCATAGTTATTGTACTTACCAGTCTGCACAATTGAGCATGGTTATTGTGACCCAGGTCTGCGGTGTGTAATTCTGCCTTCTTGCGGAAGTCGTGCTATGATTCCGTTACAGAAAGCCGCCCTCAAGGCGTCCTCGTCCTACCCTGCGACGTATCCTACAGTACACAAAAGCACCTCAGGCTGGGTTTTGCTTACCTTTTGGCGTATTTGGAAGTGCGTTTGGCTTTTATTAGCTAACCAGATCTCGTTTAGATTTGATCGAGTACGAGGAGTTGGAGCCGTTCTACGAGCAGAAGCGCGACTGTCGCCTGTTGATAGTCTACCTGGAGAAGCTGGAGCAGAGTGTGAGTCGAGTGGGTGGGGGGGGGGGGCGCACGTCCGTCTACTTTGTAGGATAGACTAACCGCAGGGGAGAAAAAAAACAGAGCGCGATTTGAGATAACTCGGACTGCTGCTCTACAGAGCTTTAGCCAATGCGAAAGTTGAGGAAATATTAGCTTGGCATCTATGAATACCGTATATTTTATGTCTTTTAGGTAGACCCCGAGGCGGCGCACGCAGACGACGACTCGGTAGAGGAGTTTCCCGAGTCATTCGCCAAGCTGGCCATCAAGCCCCCGAGTAGGAAGAAGAAGGGGCACCACAGCAAGAAGGGAACGAGGGCCAACCAGGTATGGGGGGGGGAGTATTAGTGTATGCGAGAGGGCACAGTAATTTCCTTGGTTTTAACGCATGCATCTTGGGCTGAGATGGAGATTTTGATCGAAATTGTGAAGATGCAGAGAGCCACAGTTGGGCTAATTGGGACTGGCGGAACAATGTGAAATGATGTACTCAATGACTGTGTTCAGCCCCTCTCGCACGGTATCGACGTGTACAATCTGTTTGGCCAGGTGAACGTGGATCCGCCCAAGTACAAGGGAGACGTGAAGGCGGCACTGGATCAGGTTGGCTGTTTAGGCGAGACTAGAGTGTAGTCTTCAATCTCTGCATTTAAACTTTTATTACTGTTGTATTGCCTATTTCTCAATCCTGGAGATGGATAT
>LS827351.1:7301-18872 GCA_900490955.1 Micoletzkya japonica
ATCCCATATTAGAATGCCGTGAAACTAATATAAGACTAACGATTTATTACAAACACATAAATACATACCGGAATGAGAGCATCGAGGAGAGAGAGGTACCCGTGAGGGAGGCAAGAGGCCACTGCCTAGAGAGGGAGGGGCGGCTGACCCAGCTGACCCTCTCTCTAAACAGAGCGCGGCTCAGGCCCGTTGCTCACGCCATCAGCTAGCTCGGATCGACCGCTTCTGTTGACACTAATAGTTTAGTGGTAGAGCGTGTGATTGGTAATCCCACGACCTATCGGTTCCACTCCTTTCCCGCGCTGTCATATTTTGCCAATTTACCCAAGAATGGTGCGAGGAGTTCGGCCATGTCCGACGTTCACGGTTGGAGCCGGAGTGGAATCTCCCGGTCTCGCTTGATCGCGATCAAAATCAAGATCAAATCATGATGGCTATGCGCATAGCCATCATGATTTGATCTTGATTTTTTTCATGATTTCAATCAACGCTCTCTCGTTTCCCGATACTATCTCTGCTTGATCTTGATTTGATCTTGATTTCGAGTTGATTGTGATCAAGTCCTAGTGGAGTCATTCGATCCTCATTTCCCTCGCCGAGCGGTCGGTCGCACCTTCTCTCTAGCCCTCTCACCCGCGGTCGTTCATTCGTCAACCCGTCAAGTGGGGGTTTCCGTGAGTAAGGTGTAAAAAATTTCCCCCTCGTAAGGTCTGTAATAATATATAATGAAGTTTTCACCTAAGAATGGGAGCAGCACACGGCCCCCTCCCCCTGTCCCTTCCCCCTCTGGAATGGCCACGCAAGAGTCCGTCGATCGGCTGACTTCCCTCATCGGGGAACTCCTCGAGAAGCTGACCATTCTCATCACTGCCCTACCCTCCCTCACCTCCGTCAATCCCCCTCCTCCATCGATTCCTCGTCAATTTCTAGATTAGCATACACCGCAGTTGCGCGTCTGGCGGAGAAGAGTGGAGACGACGAAGTGAAGAAGGCGTTCGAGAGCGGGGAGGTCTCGTTCCGTCGTCATCCCGAGAACAGGCCTCCCGGGCAGAGGATTCTCAAGATCCCTTTCCCCTCCTCCCCCATCCGAGATCGCTTCCTCTCCGGTCTCAGGAAGACCACCCGACCGGACTGTCTCATCCCCTACACTGGAGCATATTTGAAAGTTTTTGAGAAGAGCAAAGGATAATGCACCGGCCGGGATTCGAAGCCGGGTCTGAACGCGGGTTCGAATCCATATGTCAGAAGGGATCTGACACAGGAGGAGTTGGAGCAGGAAAGGGCTGCGAAGGCCGAGGCGAAGAAGAAGAACATTGACCGACTGGAGTTTGGAGTACGGGACACGTCCCTTCGTCGCTTCCGTTCCCCTTTCTGTACCCTCCCCCCTTCCTATTCCCTCCCTACCTCCACCCGTGAAACTCCCATTCTGAATGATGCTCTAGACACTTCCCTTTCCTCTTCTCCTTCTGCTGTACCCCATTCAGGAAACCCTCCTCCCTCATCCAATGTCACTCTCCGTTCCCATTCTCGTGTGTAGCACTGTCAAAGGGTAGAGAGGGGAAAATTAGTAGAGGATAGAGATGTCGTAACGGCATACCGGCCGCCGGAATGGGAAGCGTGGATGAAGGATGAGGTTAACGGCCTCGATTGTGGGGAAAATGGGAATAATTATCTTATAGACGCCGATAAGCTTAACGGCATCGATAAGCTTATCGATAAGGTTGTTGTTCGTTAACTCACTGCGCCGGCTCGGTCGGGTACATTAATGTCTCTCAAGTTGAGGAAGAAGCGAACTGATGTTCGCAAGTATTCCACATTGATTTGAATATAAAATTGTAGTAAGATTGTATTGTTATGACATCTCTACTAGAGGATCGAGGGATAGTTTGTAATTGTAAGACGTAAAGTTAGTGCCCCGCTGCAACTACCAAGACCCAGTTGAGGCGAAATTCTAGAACTAGAACTTTTGGTTTGGATAAAGGGGTAATGAAACGTTACTTCAAATTATTTCGTTGATGAGTAGTGTTTGATGGTGTTAAAGTATAGATAAAGGAACTTCTATAAAATAAATTTTCTAGATGAAGGGTAGATGAAGGTTTGGTAATGTAAATAATATATAAATTCAACTTTTAAAATATCGTATTATGTAGTGGAGGCGTAGAAAAGGTCAAGACTCTGCATGAAAAGATCCTGATGAATAATCAATCATCAACACTTTAAAATATACAGAGCTAGCCAAACATTTTGGGACACGCCAGTCGGGCGAAGCGCCGCGAAGCGGCGCGTAGCCCGGCTGGTTTTACATAATACCGGGGAGTCTCGATTTGGTCAAACATTAGCCAACGGAGTATTGTTCAATCTCGCACCCTATGATGTGGGAGACGACGATCAATTCATAACTGAAAATGGCACGGCAGATGTAATGAAGTTACAGAATGATGCAGAAACAGGTAAGGTGGAGACGACGACACTCGACTTTAATTCGGAGGGACTCCCCATCGAGCTGCGATGACGAGCTCCTTTCCTATGGCGCTCGCGTTGTCGTACGGAGCGACGATCGAGAGCCTTCGACTGCAGACAGACCGACTACTCTTGGTAATCACGATGCATAGTTATTCTGTCACGCGATTAATCCCCCTCGGCGACCGGTCAGCGACCGTCGAAAGTTCGGCATTAATTGGGCAACGGGGTCGCGAACTCTCCCATGTATAAACATAGGAGTTCGCTGCTATTTCCGACTTCCTCCCGAAAGGTCGCCGACCGGCCGCCGACCAAAATAGGTGAAAGATCGGTGGCCGGTTAGAGAGAGGCGAGAGAGCATGCGATTTGGAGAGAGCGAAAAGAGCATACCCGGTGGTGCTCTTTTCGTTCTCTCACTCTGCCCATGCTGAGGGATGTTCTCTCGCTGTCGGCGATCTTTCAAAAGTTGGTGAACTTTGGGAGAGGAGAGGAGACGTAAAGCGGGCAATATTCTTACAATTTTCGTGACTTTGCGAGTGAGTATTTCAAAAAATTTTGGTTTATGACCCTAGGTAAATTTTATGGAGATTTCGAATATGTAAATACATTTGTTGCATGACATACTGTAAGTTCAGAACACTATATTGAATTCACAAACTTTCTCAATTTTTGAAGAAAGATATTGTAATTTCGGTTATGCATATAATTTTCGATCTTTATTACGAATATTTAACTTTCGTTATTCTATTTCAACTTTATCGGGTTGTTCACAATGTAAATTTTGGAATTCGAACCTTATTTTTAGCGTATATTGAAGCATCAATTGCGCAGATTCCAAAAATATAGAATTAGATTTTATAAAGTTAAAGCAAAAAAGGAAAATCTGCAAAAAAAATTCGCAGAGGTGGAGTCGAACCCGCAATATGAAAACACTAGACGACACGCATACCTTTTGCGCCATACACGACACGTGAGCTGTTCGTTACACGCCCATCATAATCTTCTCCCCTCCCATAGCCGAAAGTTGGCCAATCTCTCAATTTTTGCCCAACCCGTGCGACCTGTTAACGAAAGATGGCTGAGAAGTCGGTGAACTAAGGGTGGACTAATCGCGCGGCTGCGCATTATTCAAACGTTCGTTCCCGTTGTCCCACAGTAATGGTGAATGTCTGATAGCGAATTAGCAAAGTATGAAATTTACTCCACTACGGCTGCACCCTCACGTACTTGTCCTGATACAGCGAATGATAAATACTGATACTGATACGGCTGAATGAATCTTCACCAAACTTTGGTGTGTCCTTTGAGTGATTGGTAGGAGCTTACGTTTTTAAATTGAAGGAGTTTGTTTTTAGTATTACTTTCGCACACTCTCTCGTCTTATATTCGTAATGATTTAAGTTGGTGAATTTTTGTTTATTGTTATGTTTGATGCCTCGGTAGGTATAGTGGAATAAACCGATCCGTCAGTTTCTGCCGTTTCAAAATGAGTCTAATTCTCTCACTTTCGCACACTCTCTCGTCTTACATTCGGAATGATTATCCGATGGATCTTTGTAATCCACTATAACAGCGGAAAGCGCCATTTGCTAATCGAACTCTTGGAATGCTGTGGTCCGCCATAATGGCAAACAGCGCTTTTTATCGTCGATCACTTTTGAATGTTTCGAAACAAGCCGGTTGTGAACCGTATATATTTTCTTTCTCTTATCTATCTATAAGACTTTTCAGCTAAGACATCTTTTCCGTACTAGCCTTCATTTCTCTTGAAAATTTTTCATCAAGGCGTATATTATCTTTCCTACTCTTTTTGAAGCTTGTTTCAACAACCGTAAAATTAAGGTAAACTGAAATATTTCGAAATGAAAATAAAGTATAGTTATGAAATCTACAACATCGGCTAATTATAATAGCATAATCTGCCCGGACACTCGTTTCAAAGCCAAAATGAAAAAAAAATTATGTATACTGTTCTGTATACCACTTGTTCCGTGCTTATCGACAGTTTGCTGAATAGTCGTGTGGATGTTATCACTAAAGCCTTTCACTATCGACCACCATGTTCCGACAGCAGATCAAATGTTAAGCGAACAAAATGCCGAAAAACATATAGGAACTCTCTCACGTAGGAACTCCTCCATAGGAACTTCCTTAAGCATTATGGGATCAAATACTTTACCTCGTTTGCTTAACATCTACAACCTTGTGAGACGTGTCTCTTATTGCCGAAAAAAAGTAAGCAGCATTCCTACCTCGCTTGTGCTCTCTTTATGCCAGTCGTATCGTAAACATAAATATATAAATATAAACATATTATAGAAATGAAGTCAGTTAACGGAAAATTTCACCTACAATTTGCAATAAGATGCGTTTATCTGTTCAATGCTTATTTTTAGTCGATGGATCAACTGTCGCGGTTCAAGCGCGATGCGTTTTACGTTCTTCCCCGGTGGGCGCTTCGTATCGTTCACAACGACGGACTGTTATCGGGTGAGTCTCTATCTCTTATTGAACGAGTGATATCTCTCGAGTGATATCATGAAAACTGTGCGAGTCTTGTCGCTCAATGATATCGCTATAAGAGCGAAGCATCGCTTCATAGCACACTTACAATGAGTCAGGATTTGGCAACTTTGTGGAGTACTACAAAATGAATCCGGATAGCGAGTTACTGGAGAGAATAAGCAGGATACTGGTTTTCAAGTGAGTTCTCCTTTGGCGGCACGATCACTATAGTATCTATCTACACGTGCCCGATACCAAGTGTGCTCCTTTCAGAGATGGCAGTACGGTGGTAGGAATCGAGTATGCTACTCAATGCGATGATACAAGTGAACAACGATTCCCTTCCTTTCCTACTAACTATCTAGAATGAGTAACCGAAGTGGGGAGAGTTTCGTTCAGGTACTTCCGAGCAATGCACACTGGTGCTCGTACGTTCAGAGCACAAGCTTTCGATTCTGTTTGAAAAAGATTACGTATGCTACCGTAAAGTGCATGAAACATCAAGCGACTCAGACATCGCACCCCTTCGTTATTGTCGACGATTCACGGTGCGTCGCCAACTTTCCAGATGAGCCAATCGTCGCAATTGAGTCTTTCGTAATCAGGACACCAGAGGCGAGTAGCTGGGCGGCAACCGAATACTGTTTTTTCTTCTTTTTTCGATCACTGCAATTTCAATGATTTTTTTCGTAATCAGCTCCAGCTGATCCTTAGTCCAATGCATCAAATAGCCTCTTGCGGTGCCTTGAGTGTGTACTCTTCAGCACGCAGAAGTCATGATCATTCTTCGCGACCGCGTTGTGGAGTGCCAGTTGTCGTTCAGTGTAAAGCGACGTTCTGTGACTTGCATTTTGCTGAAGGAACAGCGAACTCTGAATCATGGGTTGGTACAGTGGAATAACCCGATCCTTCCATTGCTTTGATTTTGAAATACCTCCGATTTTCTCACTTTTGCACACTTCTCACCGTTTATTCGAAATGGTTTACTGACGTATCTTTTTTATTCCACTATCTACAAGCTATGTTTCTCGGAATGGTAGAGAACGGTAAGATTGAAAGGAGATTTTTTGATTGTCGGGAGTAGAAAAAGTTTCGTACTGGTTTCTAATTTGGTTTTAGATTTTCACTTCTCTTCTCTGACGAGTCTGGAACGGAGAGAAGAGTCGCGGCTACCGAAAGGAACGGGAAGATTTCGATGGACGACCAATCTGTACACGCTAAGCATCTGGTAAAGAACTAGGATACACTGACATCTGGTTGAACGATCTCTTTTAAAAAGGCATCGCCTCACGATTTTCTGTTCATAATCGTTATTTCCGTTTTTTATATGTGTATCTGCCAGCTATGAGAAACAATAATCGGAAAGGCCTAAATTGCATACTAGTGTAGCCGTGAGTTCCAAATTCTACCATACTCGTGGGTAGGTTACTTCATTTTTTTAAATTCTTTTGAACGGTACATAAAATTTGAGCTTTTCGTCAGATAAATCTCGGAGAAACGTTAGTAGTCGACGAATATAAGAAGAAGCTCTGTATATGGAGAAGAACTGACTCACAAAGGTTCGTTTCGTAACTACCTAAAGGCTTGACATGAGGCTTTATCCGAAAGAGTTAAGCAAGTGCAATACGGCAGAGCCGATCGCGGTGGACTATCAAAGTGAGGTGGGTCTATTACTCAAAAGTATATCATGTTGTTCATACTCTTATAAGGAATCCTATGGCGCAATTTGCCTCTATACCGTGCGAGATTCATCCGCCAAACTTCACCACATTTCTCTCTTCACCAGCCAACAATCTGTAGGAAAATTTTGGAGTGTTGGATTATGTGATTAAATGTTCCAGGAGATGGTTGCCACAACGAAAGATCGTGTCATTGTACGGCTAAAAGTTGAAGACGGCAACGTTATCAGCTTAGCTGTATTCCAAAACAGTCACCTGGTAAGGGAGGCACTTTCTGTGGAAAATGTTGAAATTTTAGAAGAAAGTACATTTATTTTAGGTGGTGCTAGGCACTGATACCGGCAATCTTTTCACGATTTTTGAAGAAAGACTCTTTTGTATCGAGACATTGCCAGCCACGGGTGAGTACGGTTTCAGCTATATAAATAACTTCTTTCTATTTTAGTATAGATATAAATGAAAACATACAAGTAAATTATATATTATTATCTTTAGTTGCGTTATCTGAATTTGGATCATCACAAAAAAGTGGCCCAAAGCGATATGGAAGTGATCTTTATGTGACTTCATATGAAAGATTTCGAATTAAATAAAAAAATGAAAGGGCCCCTCTCAGCACTTTTTAACCCCCTTGTTTCTTCCTTTCATCTGAAAGACCATGTCGAAAACCCACAATCCTACATTTGTATCTTTTTTCCCGCCTCTCTCCGCTGTTCAAATGAGGCACGAAGTTTTATGCAAAGTTACATTGCTCTTCAGGGACCGCGCGAATACGAATGTCATTTAGCAAATACTGTAGCGCGCGAGCGGTCTGATTGGTAGGCATTGCTTATAGAAGGAATATTCTTAAAAGATATCGCGCTACACGCTACGAGAACAGTAGATGGGTAGAAAACAATCGAGACGCCTTAGGCAAACTAATTGCAAGGTGTTGAGAGAAGAACGCATTGCGGCGTCTTGCTTCCATTCCGCGGTGAGTTCCGTTGGTCTACGGGAGCGCATTAGAGAAAATTGAAAAAAATATAGCAATAAACGTCATAAAATACGAAGAACTCGAAAAAGACGTACAGCACGTCTCCCTTGGAATAGTCTCCCCTGCATATTTCCTTCCTCCTGCACATCTCCAAACATTACCGGAGATGGAGAGATACGTTCTCAAAAGGGCAATATTGAAGGAATGTTCAAAATATGCTCTTGAGTGATAGCAATGAGCTCAGAGGGGCCCTTTAAAAGGAAAAAAAAGAAAAAATTGTAAGACTATATTTTAATTCCAACTTTCGTATGGGAACCATGGGGAGATATTTTCCAAACGGCTATAAAAATTTCGCTCAGTATAGAGTGTGTTTCAATGTCGTGTATTATTGGCGAAAAAGTTCCATCAGTAAACTCATTTTTTCGTCTGGAGTTCCATCAGTCTTTCGTCGGAAGTAGGAACGAGACGACTGTTGGAACATTTTCCTCAACCATAGTTTCAGTGTAAAAAATTTCGTTCAGCGCTCAGTGTATATTCATCAAATCTGTTGATTATTGGCTGCTTCCGTCCTAAAAAAACTTTAAAAATGTTTCATGAAATAAAACAACGTTGTTTCTTTTTATGCGCTCTTTATTACCGAATAAATTTAAACTCCAGTGTGCGTTTAAGGAATTTTAACGGAACTTTTTCAAAGTCTGAAATCTGACGTTTAGGTAAATTCGTTGCGTCATCGCATATCTTCGTCATTGGATGAAATTTGAATTTTTTTAACTCGTTAAGAATAATTTTGATTCTTTTTCTTTTTGATTTTCTTTTTATTTGATACGAAATCGTAGATATGAAATTCTCATAAAAATAACTTCCATGTCCCAGTAATAATAAATTGTGTTTAACCAGTTTGTGTTTATTTCATTTGATAGTTCTACAGCTTTCCTAACTCCTTTTCTCTGATAATATTTCTCAGGTTCTAGGCTTCTTTCACAATTACTTCAAAAGATTGTCGTTTCGAAGACATTGTATAGAAAATTTTAAAAAATAATTTATATTTTTTAAAATTTATATATTATGAAAAAAATTTATAATACAGGTGGATTTCTTACTTTCTAGATAAGCCACTGCCTCCGATTACGGGAATCGAGAAGTTTGTTTTGAAGAGAAGAAAGGGAACATCTGGGATGATATGGTTCTCCGATAGGTTTGTATTGATCGAAATTATTTTGTTTAAAGGATCCGGCCCACAAATACGGTAGCATTTGAATTCGCGCGCTACCCTGATATTTCAATTTAGACCTTTCCGCTCATATTTTCTGATCGTTATTTTTCTTAAAATGATCGGAATAATGTGAAAAATCATTTTGTCAATCAATCAGAGCTGTATCTCTTCACAGTCAGTTAATATAGTGGATTAATAAGATCCGTCGGAAAATTATTCCGAATATCTGACGAGAGAGTGTGCAAAAGAGAGAGAATTAGGCTCATTTTGGAATCAAAGTAACGGACGGACGGGTTTACAGTTACAGTTTTACACCGTTTATCTGGGCTAACAGTGGAGGGGTTCCAAAGGAGAGATACTTGATAGATTGGAGAGGTCGGGAACTTCACATCTTCGTCAAATACTCACTCAGCCCGTGGTGTCCGTGATCTTGAATATCCTCGCTATCCTGCCGCGCGTCCAATCTGTCGACATTGATTGGCAATTAATGGTGACCTACGACCAGAGAGCATGCGGAAATGGGAGATTTTGGGGGAGGTCACCATTAATTCACAATTAATGAGCCAGATTAAACGCGCGGCTGGTTTGGCGCTAGTTCCCCCGTGCGCCAAGTCTTGACGGGGAACGATTCGTCCTCTTGTGCGAGATTGAAAGGGGCGCGCTTGATTGATAATGGGGGAATGAATAGAATGAAGTGAGCCGACCATCCGCGACGAGGACAGAGAGGGACCGGCTTACTCCACTATATATCCGATCTTGTCAAAAGCGCCTTGCTCTTTGCACCTTCAGTACTCCGCGGAGGGTAAATGAAATCGCATAAGAATGCTAGATCAGGGCGATTAGATCTTCTGAATGACGTAAAGAGCGAATATAGCCAGAAACTCGTGGTACGGCTCCTTTAAAGGGCCGCTTTGACCATCTCATTCATTTCTAGGTACAACCCACATCATTCCGCTCGGTGAAGAATGTGTCTAATAGCGAAACAACCACTATTTTTGAGCTTTCTCAAGAGTGGCTGATCCAATCCATACGAAAATCTCAAAGCTTGTTGAATTCATAGTGGCGAGCTTAAGTTTTTAAATTCATAATTTTTCGTTCACTGGTTCGCCTACTGGATCGGATCATATGCGCGAAAACCGCTGTTCGCTATTGTGACGCTTGGAATGCTGTGAACCAATTAACGTGCGGTTGATTGATTGTGAGAGACAAGAGAGGAATGAAGACACACAGATAGCGAGAGAAATCATTGCACAGCTTTTTCTCAGCAACGGCGAAGTTTCATGTTTTCTACATTTTGGTCGAAACTCAGGACACGGAGAGTTATCAATGATGTAGAAAAAGCAGCATATGGTCAAAAGTGGTCGGGGGGGGGCCTTTAATCTGAATTATCTTATTACTAAAGTTTTTTTTACATTATCGTCTTCGATTGTATCCTTCTTTCTAAGGAAACTGTTCGAAACTGAAGACGCGTCGACACGCGTATTAGCAAAAGGAAAGGACTTCGACACGTTTACTTGTTACGATGACGGAGAATCTAGCGGTATTCTCGCATATAACAAACGGTGTCTTTACATATGGGAAGACCGCTTCGGAACCGGTGAGGCATAGACCGCATTCAAAAAACAAAAATTATTCGACCAGAGGCATTAAACAATTTGATAAATAAGTTTAAATAGTATGTAGTTAAGATAAATATCTAGTTATCGAAGCCCTATAGCAGGGAAATTAACTAAGCAAAACCGAAAAGAGAGAGAGTGTGTCTTTTCGTGCAAGGATTATCGGGCAGTATTTTCTACATTGTATACTTTCCTGACACCATTGGATAGCTCTTACAAGGAGAGGCTGTAAATAAGGTGGCACTGAAATTAGAGTATAGTTGTAAATAAGGTGGCCTCTGAAATTAGAGAGGATTATTGTTCCTAGTAGATTCGGATACGCTGATTCCGAATCAGAAGTCAAAGTTCCGATTTCAGGAGCATTTACGAGAAAATTGATCCCGAATTTACACTGTATATAGACTACGCGGGGTGTTTCAGCGCTTTTTATTCCTCACAATGCTCTAGAACTTGGAAAGCGAAAATCACAAGATGTCATCTTTTCAGAGGTCTTCAGAGGTTTAGGTGGTTGACAGAAGTTAGCTTTAGTGTCTATCACCATCCCATTCACATCTCCTTCATAACAATGTATTCGTGGTCCTAATACGGTAGATCGGCGCGGCGCACCGATCTACCGTATTAGGAAATGTCTGAATGATTTTTCGCCTTTCAAAGGTTTTGCATTGGAGCCGAATGCCCTGTACTGTGAGGTTCCTGAAATGTATGACTCAACCGATCTTATATTGCTTACTTGTTATTCATCTTGTTATGCAAATCTCATATTCAAATTTAACCTTGCGGTGAAATTTGAATATGAGAAATATCACATCTGGTGTAGTTCTCCATGAAGTTTCCGAATTTGAAGTTTAACATTTGCGGTCCAAGAATATATGTGAGATAATGGGAATCAAAGTGCGCAAGTCTCTAGCACAGCAGTTACAAGGGTACATTTAGTGTGAAATGGTGGTGCGGGGACACGGTACCCCCGCTCCAATGCACTCGATTTTGCACGGTCGGCGGGGATCGAACCCGCGACCCACCGCTCTACAGGCAAACAATTAACCAGTCGACCACGCGGCCATAGTTGAGGAAACCGGTCGGGTGCAAGTAATCTACTCAACATTGAGCAGATAGTTGCAAACTAAA
>LS827351.1:25482-38783 GCA_900490955.1 Micoletzkya japonica
GAATTGTTGTACATGGAGAGCAAATCATCCATCGTACACTCTTCTCCCTTCTTGCTGGCCTCAGCAAGCATCAAAAGATGTGCATCGGAATACTTATGGAGATCGAGGGCGTGCAACAGCACCAGTACCTTCCAGTACTCTTTACCGATCGTATCGATCTGGGCGCTCTCAACTGTCTTATTCACACGTGACATGAGAAACCGAATATCCTCGATTCCATTCGTACTCATCTTCAGCTGAAACATCTGTCGCCTCTTTTCAAAGAGAGATGTTGTCTCGCCAAACATCTTTGTCATAGTCGAGATCAGTTCGGAAAACGAGAGATCTGACCACTTCTTGGGTGCGACAGCATCTGACAACTGCTTCTCAGCTCTCTGACTGACATGCCTTATCAGCAGACGGTTCTTGTGCAGATCTGAGAAGGAGCACAGGCCCACTTCGAATATGTCCTGGTGCTGCCTCCACCATGATTCAAACGTGGCATCCTCCTCAGCATCATACACAAACTCTTGAATCCTGCTCTCAATTGCATCAATTGAATACTGGGGCCGACCATCAGTGGAAGTTTGGACAGCCGGTCCTTCTTCACCAACTACGGTACTTCCACCCACCAGTACCTTCTCGAGAATTGACTGCATTCTCTTCTCATCAACCTTCCTTTGCTCCATCATCTCCTTCATCATCTCTTGATTGGCCTTGAGCATCTCTTGCATCATTGCAAGCATCTGATTAGAGCTCTGACTAGACTCTCCTTCACTCATTTTGGCCTCGCGTCCCGGCATTATCGGTCGACGCTTCAATCAAATCACCTCTTGTAGTGTTGTTGGTCGACACGAGCCCAACACGATACCGTAGCCAGTCAGCGGACTGCTCGGTAGCACACTACAGTAATCTCCTTGAGATTACGGTATTACGCAATCTCAAACTCTCAGGGTACGGTAACTCCGCTCCCAACAGCCTTCTCCGCACGGGTGCCTCCCGTTACGCGGATACTACACACCAACTGATCACTGGGTACTCCCGGTCAAATCAGTAACACGCTCAGAACCGACAGGCTAAGAGCAAGGGGGCAGGGGTAAGGATGGGACAATGAGTTAAACGCAAACTTACGTAGAACGCTCACTCGAGAGGTTCGATTGCCTGGTCGCCAGTGTTATGTCCGGAGGTGGACGCACGAGGGTTGAGAGTCGGGAGGTACGGTAGAGGGATAGAGACAACAAGGATCCCAGCAGGGATAGGATGAGGTGCGGAGGACAGGGGGAAGGAAACGACTCACGGTTTATTCAGAATGAGGGGGAACGAGTGAGGGAGAGAGGGGAGAGACGAGGAGTCGGGATTATCAAAAATAGGTATAATGCAATTAGCCTATATACAACACATTCTAATTTCATTGTGACCTTAGAACCTCTCCTTGTCAGAGTCCAGTGTCTCAACGTTTCCCCTTTTGCTTGAAACATCGTCGCTGTTTAGAAAAAAAGCTGTTTAAATTCGTTCATATATTGCGAATTGCGAAAACTCTCGGCAGATGTCGTGCATGAAGTCGACCTTGACATTGATGCGGCATGCATCAATAGGGATGCGGTGGCTGTGCAGTTCGGGAAAGGAAAGATGGTGGTATGGCGGGAGGCCACCGAACAATAACATAATATCAATGAGAATGCGTGGCTTTCGACTAAATTTTCTACTATTTGTGTTGAGTACCGCTTTGTTCACCGAATCCCTTCATGTCAGTCAAGCTCAATCCACTTTCAAGTATCTTCAAGCTACTCCTACTGTATCTAGAGGGTGCTCAGTCTCGATCCCGATCGACGATTCTTCTTCGCTGTTTGCCTGCCATCAGAAGGCATTCTGCTCTCCGCCTTCGCTTTTCAACTTCGCAGACCTATGGACCACGACAATGTGAGGGGCTTCAAACACATAGATAGTTACTTTTACTAATTTTGTTTAGTGTGTTTCTTTGTAAAAGTATTGCGAAATGAAAGGGGCTGCGCGATGATGCTCTTAGAAATGTGAATACGAATATACGTATGTAATATAATGGTTCAGCGCTACTTTCAGCTACAACCTAGAGAACTATCTTTTTCAAACTTTTTTATAGCTAATGGGACGACGTTCGATCTTCGCGTACGGTGTTTTCGGCATGAGAGATGGCCAAATACACTACAGAGAATGCTCGTTGATCACGAAAGACGTGCCTTTTCCCAGTGAAGATTGCGGTCTTATGGATCTCTGCCGGAGGCGTCTCACACTTGTTCAACTTCCAGAGGTATCTAACACTCCCTTCTGAACAACTGGATAGGAGAGAGGGGACAACTGGATAGGAGTGAGATAAGAACAGACAAAGTCGAGGTAGGTATGATTTAGTAAAGGGGTGTAGTTAGTATATTTACTCTTTTAATACTATCAACTGATTTGGGAACGAGGTTGGATAATTACAAGGGTGAATTAGCATAATGGTTACTTTTTAGAATTTTGAGATCCGTGACTAGCCGATTTCCCTGCTGATCTAAAATTTCAGTCAAATTTGAGTTTTATGAATTTTATGATGTATTTTTCGGCTTCTTTAAAAACGAATAATCAACTATTTAAAAGGGCCCCTCTGAGGACTTTATAACCCCTTATTTTCTTTTTTCATTTAAAAGAGCGCTGTCGAAAACCTACAATCCTACACTTGCATCTTTTCCCCGCCATTCTTCGCTGTTTAAAGGGGCCCCTCTGAGCACATTGCTATCCTTCAAGAGCATATATTTAACATTCCTTCATTTCTGTGCTTATCAGAAAGCATATGTCCCCATTCTTTCAATAAGCGATGCCTACGAATCAGACCGCTCGCGCACTACAGTATTCGTAAAATGACATTCGTATTCGCGCGGTCCCTGAAGAGCAATGTAACTTTGCATACAACTTCTCGCCTTATTTAAACAGCGGGGAATGGCGAGAAGAAGATGCAAATGTGGGATTGTAGGTTTTCGACATTGCTGTTTCAGATGAAAGAAAGAAATCAAGGGGTCAAAAAGAACTCAGAGGTGCCCTTTAAATGAGGCGAGAAGTTGTATGCAAAGTTACATTGCTCTTCAGGGACCGCACGAATACAAATGTCATTTTGCGAATTCTACATGCGCTCTGATTCGTAAGCATCGCTTATAGTGGATTAAAAAGATCCGTCGGAAAATCATTCCGAAGCGAGATAGTGTGCAAAAGTGAGAGAATTAGACTCATTTTGGAACGGAAGAAACGGACGGATCGGTTTATTCCACTATATTTAAAGAATGGATAGATTTGGGTTCTACTAAAAAAATGATTGAATGTTCAAAATGTGCTCTTGAGTAGGGTTTGAAAACCAAGCGCGATTTGCTTATTTATCATCTGACTCTCTTCATTCTTCCATACTCCTAATCACTCTCTCGGTCTCATAATGCGATTAAAAATCTTGGTTTTCAAACCCTACTCTTGAGGGCTGGCAATGTCCTCAGAGGGGCCCTATAAAGGGTTAGTTTTTAAAGTTTAAAGTTTAATACCTTTAAAGTTTAAAGGTATATAGTAAAATTGCGTCAACCATGCTCAACACTACTGTATATCTAATTGTAAGCGACATCAATGCATTGAATCAGAGCAATCTCATCGTTCCTAACCGCTCTCCTGTCTCTCGAATTTGCGTTAAAGCGGACGATATAATTGCCACAAGCTTTTACATTTTGTCAGAAGATGGAGTTCTAAGCTTCCTGGAAATACAATACGGTGTTCCAGCAGGTAGATCTTAATTTGATTTATTGAAAAAAGATTTTCGTAAGCATACAACAAACGGGTGCACCTATAGGTTTCCTTGAGGGCCATTTTTTCCTTTCATTTTAGGTGGACTGCGGCAATTACGGATTGAAAAAGAGGAAACAATCCTCAGCCTTTATCGGGCGAAAAAAGAACATGTTCTTGTTAATTGTATACGGACAGAAAACACGATTCTACGTCTAAATGTCGGAAAAAGGTCTGCCTTTGTTATCATTCACTACATTCTAATGAAACTTCAGCTGCTTTTCGATGTATAACATGAAAGATATTGACCTTATGAACTGGAAAGAAGGAAAATTCGCATTACAATTTTCTAAAGAGAAAACGAGCGGAGATCTATTGTTTTATTATATTCATAACAAGGTGGAAATTTTTTCCTTGAACTTTCCTGTAACCTTTCCTTTAACTGATTATCTTAGGAGCTTTATCGAAAACAGCCATCTTCGCAATTTTCAAAGCGTTATGTAGTTCTATCGACATGTCATGTGAGTAGAACTACAATAATTTTTAAATCTGATATTCACTTATCTAAATGACAGATTTAAACGAAGTCTTCTTCTTCTCTTTTGACACATTCCTCCTGACAATGATTTCAAATATTGAAATATGAAGTTCCGTCCTTTGCTTACTTTCCTATTTCCATCGATAGAGTAAAATGAATGCATACAACGGAGGAATGAACATACTCACGGAACTTTTTTATCGATAATGGTTCACCTCATTTAGCGAGAATTGAGTTCAATTTCTTGTGGTGGTATCGGAAATATCAAGTCATATGTTTCTGTGTTTTCCGACCATTGCGGTGTCCTGTCGTATGTGCGTGAAAGTAGTAGATGTAAGTATGGATTTTATTCTATGAGAACAAGAAATATAAACAACATATTTGTTGTTCTCTAAAACATTCAAATATCCCCGAATGAATGTTTTTAAATTTAGCTATAGACGTGGAAATCACTTTCGATAACAAAATACTCTTCGAGATCACAGCCTTACATGTTGAGGTGCTACAAGTTTACCCATGTAAGTTATTGAAATAATGTTGTTGATATATTCACGCAGAAATATTTGAACAGTAGCTCATGACGAAAACCTTTCTCTTTGTCGCTAGATCTCTGTTTTCCAGCCCGAACAGACATTCCACGTCATGATACGATCACGTTTGTGGGTACGAAGTGTGGGAAGGTATTATTTTCTTCCCACTCACAGAGCTGAAAAAAGGTAGGGTAACATGACTATTTTTGAGGTATTACTCAATTGCTACCGTGGTCACAGGGATGCAAGTTCGCACTTATTCGAATCAAATATTTACGAGGAGCATCCTGTGAGTCAGGGAATATTTATGTGCAGACCGTGGGATATTTAGGCACCGATTAGGGAGCGTAGGGTCATAAATTCAATCAATTAACTGTTCGTTAATTAACTATCTCTTCAAATTAATGAACTGGTCAGTGGGACCCTGTAGGTTGTTGACACTTCAACTTTTACCGTCAAATCATATTAACACTTATCGCCCTAAGCGACACGTGAAACTCCTACAATTGTATGTAGACAGTCGTAAAGTTGGCCCAGATAACGTTCTCAAGCTAATAATGAACTTTCTTATATATTCAATTTCTAGGTGGCTTCTATTGCAACGGACTCCTCAAGATGTGTCGGAGAAAATGTATTCTAATTTGCTAATTTGTTAAAGATTTTGATTGTCTTTTATTTATGATAGTTTAATTTATGGTAGGGCTAAAAGTCTTCTTAGACGGTTATCTGTGATAAAATAGGAGAGAAGGCGAAAGACGAAACAGGCTAAAGCGAATACATGCTCTGGCTTGCCTACACTGAGCGAAATTACCCCAGCTTTACGCCTTATGGGGTAAATTGTACACCGACTGGCTGGGGTAAATTTGAAATTACACCAGCCATCTGGGGTAATTTCAAATTTTTTTGCCCCATAAGGCGTAAAGCTGGGGTAGTTTCGCTCAGTGTAAGGGCAGAGTAGATTCATAATCTCAGTCTGGTGGCTATGTTAAAGGTGGTGTAAATAGAATGACATTCAAAACTCTCACCACGAAGAACCTGTGCAGACTCAAAAGATTACGGTAGTGAAAGCCAAGCCAAACATTCGACCAAACGTAATTTTTCGCAAACTATTCTACGGATAGCTTACTGTACTGGGTATAATCTAATTTTTTCTAGTTCGCGCCCTTATCTTTTGAATTCCCTGTATATCAAGCGGTTTTCAGTCGCGTTTACTCCGTAAGTTGCGTATGTTTTTGATTTTTATTATGCTTTTATCTATAATTAGCACCCCAAAATCACAAAAAGAAAGCCTGATGCGTGCGACAAAAATTCTGTTTACACCACCTTTAAATATTTAAATGGAAAACAGTTGCTATTATGCTTCAGGCAAAAGAAATTTGGATGTTTCGTTTCGCTGTGAACTTCGATAGCAAATTCATCGGGTACACCTTTTCCTTTTTTTGAATTTCATGCATATATTTAGTAATATCATACAAGCAGGATATTGAAGGATGGTTGTCAAAGAATATATTTAAAATTCAAACGTTTCATTTGTTGAAATCTACTTATCAGCTACTTTGCTATCATCTTCTAAACTTTGCTCGATAATATTTCCTCTTTGAGAGTGTACGTGGTGTGTCCTCCGACCTTAAACGGCGTTGCAGTATTTCCCCTTCATCGGATCTCCCTAACTTCTCCCGTTATCCAGGTACGACTCTCCTTGCACGGTGAGCTAAGATTTGTGTGTATGATATTAAAACTTAGCTTGCGCACTATAAGAGTGAGCTCACTCAGGCTTCGGTTCTTTCTTCAGGGTTTTTTTTATAACCAATAATTGTAGATCCGACTCAATAGTCCTGAACAGTCGACTAGCACGTACGTCGACGCTCTCTGCCAGGGTAGGGAGCTGGTTTACGTTTATTTCGCAACAAGATTTGCTGATACGCTCCTCCGAAATTCGTTGCAACTACTCACTGACTTTCATTGATTTCAATCTGTAATCAGTCGCATCCCTCGCCGAAGTACCTGAGTTTAATAAGAATACAATATTATATTATTGTTGTAAAAGCGATCTATCAACCATTCAGCAATATATGAGAGACCTTTGATTATTATTGTTGCGTCATGATCTTTTTGAATAATTCACACGGGAAGTTGCACATTTTGAAGACGGTACGCTGCAATCTTACTGGTGCCAGTTCCGTACCCCTGTCGAGCCATCTCAAGCTATGGACACACTCCCAGGCGGTAAGCTAAGCCTAATGTATTATTGGAGGAAAAGGAACGTTGAAAATTTTTTGCAGCGCACTCAGCTAAATGCAGTGAAACTCTCTTGGTAAAATTCAGCTTAGGCTAAAAGCCGGCTCCAGCAAGATTTACGGTGGTTAGCGCAAAGAAATGTGCAGCTCTCTCAACGTTCGTTTTCCTCCAATGATAAGATAGATTGGCGAAATATTTTTTTTTATTTCTCTATATATTTTGCGACTTTTAGTAATGTTTTCTAAGCAAATGGCATACTATTATTTATAATTTTTCAGTGGCAGAAGTGAAGAGTGCGCTTGATAAGTGCACAAGGAAAGGAAATGTCTCGCTAGAAAAGGTTTTACTGAAACATACCTAGTATGTTAGATTTGGCACAAAGGGAAAGAGAAGGATATTGCTAAAGAAACTAACATAATGAAAATACTAATAAAATTAATATAATTAACGTGATTTTTTTTACTTTCAATAGAAATTTTTATTATCCACAGAGAAAAATTTTATCTTTTATCATAATCCTTCCTCTACCTCCTTACAGTGTCCCCTGTATCATTTACATCATACAGGGGACACTGTAAGGAGGTAGAGGGTGTCGGAAAGCGGAAGAGGACAATTTTTAATTAATTCTTTTGTATTAGTTCATGAACGGAGAACGAGTACACAGTAGAAAAAGTAAAGTACACGTTCCTTTTATCCTTCAGCGAGATCTGATCAAGCCGCTTGTCATTCGCTTCAATGGAAACATCCAGCCGTGCTCCTTCGATGAGATGAAAATAAACAGTACGTAAAGTTGTACAATTACTCTTCGGAAGAGCAGGAAAACTTTGCGGAACACTAACATTTTTCGAATTATTCCCATCTGTCTTCCTTGTAATCCTTCAACGCCCCCCCCTCGTAGCGATGTGACTGATCGTATATATCTTGCATTGCGTTGCACAAAGCAGAAAGCGAACTGTGTACAGATAGCAATTCAGCTGTAACGGAAGTGCTGCTCATGGGCACTAAAGACGGCTCTCTATATGTCATGACAAAGAAAGGAAAATATATGTGTCATCTCAACAAGATACACAAAGCGTCGGTCATTGGTAAGCTCGTGTGTACCCCACAACATACTCAAGACAACAGACATACTCGGCATACAGCCATGCACTCTTTATATGGTAAAATAACTTTGAAAATAAAAACTAGCATTCAGAACCATGAAAATACAAGTTTTTACAGTAGTAACTACTCTCTTAGAATCCCTACGATTACGACTCATAACTCTTTCAAATATATTTTTTTACTAAAAACTAAAAGTACGTTGGTTAAAATATCTGAAATGGTTTTTATACAAGATACCATAATCCAAAATTAGGGCCAAACTACATGATTTCCTAAACATAAAAAATTAAAGACAATGTCTTCTCTTTTAGACCTATGCGTCGATGTGCATCTTCATAGAGCGATAAAGGTACATATTATTGCTACTCTCGCACAAGATGGCACGATCTGCCTTTCTGTATTTCGTGCTAATAAAGTAAGTTAACTTGAGGTCTCTTCAGAGTAACATCACAAGGCGAAGGTACTAGACGGTAATATATAACTTATGAATTTATATTTTTGAAAACATTCCTGCTTACAACGGTGAAAATCGAACAGCCGACGAACTAAATCATTAGCAAACTAGGAATAAGAGTTCGAACAGGACTATAAATTCGGCAAGTTACAGATGGTGTTAGTTGATTCGCTTGTGGTTTCCGTTCCCTCTCCAAGAAGAATCGTCCTCTGTTCTAATCCGATAAGAGATAGTTTGAAATCGCCGGTTGTCTATGTAGCCGGTCAAGGAATGCAGGTATCGAATTTATATTATTGTTCCTACATTGTTATTTAACCATTTATCTAATGCATTTTCAGACCGTTTCTTTCTGCAATAAGAAAATTGGAAAAGCGTTATCTTGATCTGTCTCTTCAATATCTGCATGCTTTACGGCGTGATCACTTCATTTCTGTGCTTCATCATGGTTTGCATTGGTATAAGCTCAATAAATAAGTTTATTTTCTCACAATATACCTTAATGTTAGCATGTTAATTTGAAATAAGTGGGGCTCGGGAAGAGCTTTCGAACGCGATAAATTGCTTTTTCCTTGGGAACATCTTTAGTACATTACAGCATCAAAAGGCTACAGTTCTCGTATTTGTGAAATCGGGCAGAAACTGGAAGGGGCCTGTTTATAGAAGTTGAATAGAGAATGAAACTTATTTTTGCGTTTCGAGAATCGGCCGTACAGTGTGATGATTCCCTTTGGCTTGTCCCTGCCTGACCTCTTTCACTTTCGCACATTTTTCTTTCATTCACTCACACTGTGCTTGTCCCGCCCATTGTCCTGTCCGATCACTCATTTCACTACCACTTTCGCTACCTTCCTTATGCGTAGTCCTTTATTTACTGGCAAAGTGCTATTCTTATTTCTCGTACGATCCATCCTTTTCCAGGTCAGCGTACCTATAATACGAAATTTTCTTACCTCGCATACATCGAGCGCTCTGAAGCAAAATCCAGGAACTACTTACACCACTATGAGGTGCCATTTTACGATGCATGCACAAAATGCATACTTTGATACTGTGTTGTTGTGGTGAACTTTCGCTCAGTGAAGCAGATTGACAGCTGGTAAAAATTTACCCAGTGGGTATTTCTCATGCAAAGTAAACTTTTTGAAAAATATTTCTCAAGGATTCTAGTGAATAATTCCAACGGGCTGGGAAAATTCGACTATTTGGGAAATTTTTTTGCCAGCGGGCTAGGGAATGTATTCACTAGGTACCACCATGGTGAAGTATTTTGGTGTATTTTTGATCTGCGTAGACATCATCTCTCAGGCACCACACTTCTTTTACCCTTTGTTACTTTTGTTTTTCGTCGTGTTCTCAATTACTTTACAATTATCAATACCAGTTCGCTATTTTGCTTGTGGAAGAGTGTCACGAGCTAAACAGTGTACGCACCGTAGAGATCTGATTCATGTCATGTCTGTGTCCTCCACACGTCCACAATAGCCTTGTGTACGGTATATCCGTATGCGGTGACGTGTGAATGGAGAACTCTCGTATTATTGAGACTGCCAAACTTCACCTCATCTTCCCTCGGGCTAACACCAAACTCTAGTGCGTTCTCTCGCCATAATGTCGTTGGCTCCCCGCACTAGTTAGGTACAGTTAATACTCCCTACATTGCTTTTCACACTTTGGGATTAATCATCAAACATCTTCAGATGGTATTCACACTACTCTCCTGTTAGAAGCTGGCTCAGTATCTCTGCGTCTCCTCAACCAGGGGAGACGCAGAGGGTGCTCTGAACACGATGGGCAGAGCATACAACTTTCAACGGGACCGAGAGGGAAGTGAAGATACGCTTCGTGCCGTATCTCACCCAGGCGTCCTGCCTCATGATCCAGGTGTCCCAGCTCAATTTCAACTGATGCCCGGACGCGTATGGCCCTTGGCCATACGCAGTGAGGACTCCCACACACTCCATAGATCATGTTTAACTCCCGTGTACGGCAACACCGTTTTTTCCCGCACAGTAAGCATCAGTGACCCCTTTCAAAGAAATATGATGGCTTTGATGCAAATAACGAACGCCTACGATTTATACAAGTATTTGAAACATGCTACAAGTATGCCAAACTCCATGGCGCATACATAGGTAATCGTTGAAAAAGCTTTATTTATGATTTTCATAGCCAAGTGCTAAATGCGTAATTTTGACTCCAGGAGCAGTCAAAATTTCGAAAATTTCAAATTCCTGCGAAAAGTGTCTAAAGATGTTTTCAGCCTCGGGATACTTAAATGGTTGAATTCTAGGTCGAGGAGAGCTAGAAATGAACCTTTTTCCCGGCCTGATTTGGAGTGTGTCACAGCGGTATCACCGCTTTCAGCCGGTATATTCTTGAGACTAGCTTTATCTCACAGTATAATTATTTATATTTAGATGTCTTCGACAAGTGTCAAGCCTGCGAAAGTGACGCAACGCGACAGGTCCGCCTGAGAGAGGACGAAGAAACGCGTTAAACCGAGGGCACCTTCAAAGATCGAGCCAGTGTCTACTGCTTCGTCTTCTCAGGTTCGACATTTATGTATTTATTCAAATACACCGTGAGGTGTGAGGAGGGGAAGGTGGAGAAATCTCAGACTTCTGACTTGCCTAAGGCCAGAAGGGATTAAACTTACCTTCTTGGTGAAATGGCGGAAGCAGGGGAAGGAGGGTAAAAGACGAAAGGGGAGGGAGACCCGTCCACACGCGACGAAAGAATGAGAGACATAATGTTATTACTTTAACATTGTTCTTTTTATTCAGACGGGGTAAGCAGAGGATGAGGTTGTCATTCCTCGCACTCCCGGTCCCGTTCCGGTAGTCGACGAAGAGTAAGATCCTCCAGAGCAGTATACGTACCTACTGATAGAACAAAATGTGGTAGTCGGTTCAGGGACGACATCCACACTAACCAGTCCCAAATCTTCCTATAAGGGATAAGCAGACAAAGCTTTTGCTTATCACTTTGCTGTTGCTGTTGCTTTTGCTCATCACTTTGCAGATCACTTGCCTTTTTTGACCTAATCATCCCACCTCTTCAGAGATTCTGACCTTCTTCTTGTTGTCTTCAAAGAAGTTGTCTTCAAAGAAGATTGCCGAAGACTTGCTCCGGGATACAGGGACCCAACAACACTCGCCGGAGGTGGCGAAGAGCAAGTAATGGCGAGATTCGTCGACCTACGTGAAGGCTCTGTCCTCAGCGTGAGCTGTGGCTCGACCGCATTTCGTGGTCAGCATAAGACGCGGGACCTACTGCCTGATTCACGGATTTCCGCACACCCTTGAGCACATATATTTTAAAGTGCTGCTAACCCCTTGTTCTCTGCGCAATATCCGGTTGTAAGGGGTGGTGTTTAAGGTAGAATGAAGATATTCTTGTTGTTGATCGTGTTGTTTTACCACACACAACACTGCGCTACGACGTAGCACTGCGCTTCGGAAAAGTGTACTCGCTAAGGAGTTAGAGAGAATTAATGTGGCGCGATGCGAAAGAGAATGCGATACTATCGCAGCAACTATCACTGGTTGATCTTACAATTAGAGTGCGACTCTCGAATCATTTCGAGTTATCGAGCGCTCGATAACCGAGCTATCGAGCACTCGGTTACTCGATATGACTCGGTATTAGCTTTTGGGAGGTACTGCCAGGTCTCCAAGGCGGGCCAGTTCCTTCTCGATTTGCTTCGTCGATTTACTTCTTACTAGCAAATCACTGCAAATTTTGTCCGTCTGTGTGTAAGTCTGTTTGTCCGTAGGTCGATTATCTCTCCATTATCTTAGAATTGCGAAAAAAAAGTTCTTACAAGACCCCTATTCAATTCTTCATGACTACCTCGGGACCATTTTTTGCGTTTTTGAAAATTTGTTAAACTAGCAAGGAAATTCGATATTTTTGAATTTTTTCAAAAATCTTCTACTTTGCGTTTCAGAACACGGGAATCATTTTGGTCAAAAAGTCATCAGAGAAAAACTTTGAAATTTTTCGAGGATACTTTGGCACAATGTGCAAAAGCGATTGGCGCGAGTGGGAGCTGAACGTGAACACCAAACCTTTCCAAAACTCTTACCACATCTCAATCCTGTCACGCGGTTCGCTTCTCTCGAGTTTCGCTCGATCGATGTGATGAAAGGGAGTACGCCTATCTATCTATCCCTTCGGGTGGATCTGGCGAACTCAGATAAAAGGCTCAGATTGATGAAATTGTCAGGGAAGAAGTCGGCCAAAACTTCCCGTGTAGAACTACTCGTCGTCCGGTAAAGATGTTTATCAGAGAAGCTCGGGGGCGAGACAATCTCTCTCTTACGCAGGGGTGAATCACGTTGTACAAGAGAACGGCCAGAGAAAAGAAGAGAGAAAAGACACGTCGTATAGAAGGAATTGATTGTGGATGATTCCATCCACAACACTCCCGGCCCAAGATAGAAGTGAGACTCAAGTGGCAATCCAAGCAACTCTTCTATGAGACAATAATTTGACTTCCGATGAATATGAACGTTCCCCCGCCAGTTACGGGTCAGTGTGAGGAGGCTACCGATGAATAAGAACGTTCTCCCGCCAGTTACGGGTCAGTGTGAGGAGGCTACCGATGAATATGAACGTTTCCCAGCCAGTTACGGGTCTGTGTGAGGCGGCTTCCGATGAATATGAACGTTCCCCCGCCAGTTAC
>LS827530.1:8556-20588 GCA_900490955.1 Micoletzkya japonica
CTGTAGCGATGTAATAGAAAATTGCCTTCAGGATATCCGTTCAATCCTCTTCTCAAGAAGGATGACTACCTGGCAATGGAGGACAAAGTCAAGGCGGCGTTTGCTGGCTTTTCGGGAGAACTCCAGGTATACGGTAGGCTTGGAAATAGATAGAACACTGGGTTGAGGATATGCACATCATGTTGGAATCCAACCAGAAAACCATAATCATACTAACTTTTCAGGGCACGTACTATCCTCTTGATGGAATGTCGAAGGAAACGCAGAAGAAACTGATTGCGGATCATTTTCTCTTTAAGGAGGGAGACAGACATCTGCAGGCAGCCAATGCATGCAACTTCTGGCCCATGGTGAGATCATAGAAATCAAAGATCAATTGAGATGTAAAGATCAAAGATCACCTTGTATTCTGATGGGAAGTACTGAACTTCAGGGTCGCGGTATCTTCCACAACAACGACAAGACATTCCTCATCTGGGTAAGTTCGATCTTTGATCTCAAATCTGATCTTTGATCTTTAGGTAAACGAAGAGGATCACATGCGCATCATCTCGATGGAAGAGGGCTCGGATGTTGGAAAGGTGCTCAACCGACTCATCAACGGAGTCAAGGTGGGGGGTATTTATGTTTGTGACTGCCTTTCCTAATCTTCCTGTAGCTCTTGAAATGATTATATCCGTCAATAAACTTTAGTTGTACTTCGGCATTTCATCTATTGTAACATCTACCGTAATCTACCCTGATGCGAGTTCTACCGTAACCCGCCCCCCTCGTTCAGGGAATCGAGTCCCGTGTCCCCTTTTCCCGTGACGAGCGTCTGGGTTGGCTTACCTTCTGTCCCACGAATCTCGGATCGACTGTTCGTGCATCCGTCCACATAAAACTGCCGAAACTCGCGGCCAGGAAGGACTTCATTGTTAGTTTCTTGGATAGGCAAGAATGTGAAATATATATAATTATGATAACATTGCAAGAAATATATACCAGAGGGCGTTTAATTTGAGTGAGAGTAACACTTATTTACTCAAAAAACAGAATTCAGGAGATCTGTGAGAAGCTGAACCTTCAAGTACGCGGCATCCACGGAGAGCACTCGGACAGTGTGGGAGGAGTCTACGATATTTCCAACAAGGTTATTAATGATCAATTATCCTATCGTAGATCTAGTATTTCTGGATGACTAAACTCATTCAATTTCCCTAGATAACAGTCAAATTGAGGCCCGTCTCGGTCTGAGTGAGTACCAGGCTGTGAAGCAGATGTATGATGGAGTCAAGAAGTTGATTGAGATGGAGAAGAAGGAGAAGTAAAGGGACAGTATGGGATAAAGAGGCTTGACAGTCTTTGATCACACGAAAGCTGGAGGGGGAAGACTTTTGTATAGTGGATTACGGTATGTATGCCGTCCTATATCTTTCATTTCTTTTTGTTTTTTTTTTAACTTTTGCTATTAGAGATGAAAGAGCTAAACCCAAATAAACAGAGACAACTCATTCAATTCCCAACCAAATTCACATTGTCATGAGTAGCGCAAAGCTTTCTTCGGTCCGACGGTCATGACCCTACGGACTTGCGCTGTTTAGAGGCTGTCTCTCCCCTCTACTCCTATGCGCTGCGCAATGTCTTCTCCACGCTTCAGAAAAGCCTTGAGGGCATAAGACGTAGGATAGCCTAATTTTATCCGCTTTTAGCTTTTTTCTTCGACTCCTTTTACTGCTCTTGCTAAATGTGCGTCTTCGTAAGCTTTACGGCTAAATGTTTGCTCCCTTTGTACGCTCGCTCGTTGTGTCCAGTTGACAGTAAGCGTTCGATCATTTCATAACAGTTTATTATCGTCTTTCTAGTCGCAGCCACCCCTTGTGCCTATGCTTATGCTCACTGAGGATTACCGTCCATTAGATGAAGCTAGTGATACGCTACATACTGTTGTGTTTAAATTTAATTTTCCTGGCAAAATGAATGGCCTGCCACCTTGTTATAGGCGTGTGCTTGTGTATGCAACTGCTCTGTTTATACTAGGTGTCGTGGCACTATAAAAGGGCGCAAATCGCTCCACGTTTCGCGCTCTCTCTCTCTCAAAGTAAATGCAATCATAACCGGATGCGGTGCGAGATTGGTGGTAGAGATGCTCTTGATTGATGCGAGATAAACGAGTCCTCGTACACTTTGAAGCTCATAGATTGAAGCCTTTCCTTTGGGTCGATTTGACTGGATTGCTGCTATTCAGCCTACAGGTCAGGAACGCGTAGGTCAGTTACAACTAGATCATGAAGCTGAATCACGGAAAAGATGTGATTTCTATGTTTTATCGTTTTTTAAAACTCTCATTTACTCCTAAGTCCACTCCCTCGTTTCCCCTGCTCACAGTCGTTGTTTACACAGCGCACGCCACGCGAGTGCGCGTGTTGAGAGAATGAGAGAGTGGACGGTCCACCCGGAGCAAGGCGGTGGTAGGGTAAAGTGCAGTGGCGGACGGCTCGTGAGCTTTCTAACCGGATGCGTTCCAATTCCATTTTAACAGGGCGTAATATTGGATTTGGTGCAAAAATACCTTTAAGAATGCATTTTTAGTACTCATCGCCTCAACGCCGCTCCCCGTGTATTCTAGCTGTTACGTGCGCGATGATTTGAACGGTGTTGGATGGCGCGTGGTTTAACTTGGCAATAATACAATAATATCTAGGGTCAGGTGACAGACCTCTAAAACTTGTCCGCGACTTTTAGTCTATGAGGGGTTAATGTGTCGAGGAGAACTGGGGCTAGATTTGTAGTAGTTGTAGAAGAAGAGGAGTAGGGGAGTCTCTTACTGGAGAAAGAGAAGAGAGACCTGACCTACTTCAAGCGGCGTCCCTTGATTGTATGTGTAGGTGGTGCGCAACTCGCTGTTCTTCTCCATTTATTTTGTATTCTCACTTTAAGATCGCATTTTAAGAGCATTACCTTAACAGAGTAATCGGAAGGTGGGAGACTGTTGCGATAGAGCAATCACTCTCGAGGTGCGTGTATGATGCGCAAGTGTCCTTATCTCTCTTCCGACCACCCCCTTCCCGCTCCCTCCATTCCCGCCCCTTCGCCTTCGCCCCCATTCCCATCTCGCCCTATTGCCTGCCGAATGATACGCTGGCTCTGGTTAGTGTATGCGATTGACCATGCATGTTATAATCGTGATCTCGAACTACAGCGCATACGGTAGATAGATATAATGTTGTGATGTTTGAAATATCGCTGATAGTCTGCGCTAGGGTTGGAAATGTGAGCCAATTAACGAATGTGAACGTTCACTGTTTGTAGGACGTTTTCGCCCGCTCGGCCGAAAACGTCTGCAGAAAAATAAACGTTCATATTCCGGAAAAGTTCACATTTCCAAGCCTAGTCTGCGCCTCTCTTGCTTTCTGCCTATCCTAGGCGTAGAACGATGTGAACTACTGTATGTGGTGTACTGTAGGCACACCGTCCGGAGTATCCATTGTCCCTCTCTAAATTTTACTATTCTCTGTAATATCATTCCTCTCGTGTGTGACCGTGTGGCATACGGTAGGTATACGGTATACTTTCAGGCAGTCGCCTACGATTCTGGCTGGTTGCTGAGAGCGACGGACCAGCCGGAAGAGGGCACCGCAACCATGGACTACGATGACATCTTAAACCTGGGAGACGAGATGCAGGTTGGAATTGGCGTTTTGCGAATAAAACGTGCCGCCCTTACACTCCTTTCTGCCTAGTTTCTCGTCTTGAAGCTGTCTCGTGGTCAGTTTTGGTTTGCTGGCATTTGCCTGGTATTTATAGAGGCGCGAAAAGTAACCGCGGGAAAAGGCGGCGTCAAAAAGAGAGTTTCAGCGTCGTCTTCACTATTCTCGCATTTGTCAGTAAACTTGAGAAAACGGGAATGCGCCCGCTGAAAAAATGCCAAAAAAAAGTAAAAAACTAAAAAAAAGAGTAGAAGTAGAAATGTTCAGTACGACTACGGCCTGGATCCGATGTCGGCGTTCGGGACGGGCGAGGACCAGGTATTTATAGTTGCCATGACTAGCGAATGAGATAATGCGATCAGGGCACGCCGAGAGAGCGTAGACGAATGAAGAGAATGATAAAGATATGGAGGGAGTGTAGATGTTATTCGATAGTCGCACTCTAGACATGACTGACTACCATACATGGGCTAGCATCGTCCGAGCATTTTTAGCATTCTCCCTTACATAATTAGCGGAAATCACAAACAGTCATCCTAACAAGCGTTTTGCACTACGATTTTCCTACCGGCGCACGCAGCCATCCTAACGTCCGATTGGAAAACCTCGCGCGTGCCCATGTACGTATGATGGCTACTGTCGTCGACACCAATAATGGGATTGTTCTCGAAAATCAAGACATTGTACTACATTGCGATGTTGATATGTCTGAAGGGGGGTGGATCATTAGATCGATTCCAGATGGACCTGATCATGAAGGACTTGGAGCTGCTGCCGCAGACGTCGCCGGCCGGTTCGACGACCTCCTCTTCGGGGGGCGTCGGGTCCGCCTCTTCCACTTCCACTTCCACTTCCACCTCCTCCCCCTCCTCCTCCTCGCCCTCGGACAACAAGGGACAGTGTGAGCGTTCATGATGACCATTGATGGACAAGATTTGCGGGTAGATTGCTGATTCTGATTGAGAAATCTAGTCAATACATTATTATGGAGCAGTCTTCCCAGTACTTGCAAAAGGTGGAGTGCTTACTAGCAATTACATGGATCGCTCGGTTTGCCTTTGTTAGGTAGATCGTTTGTTTGCTAAGTAGAAATGAGGAGAAATAATAAATAAAGAAATAAACCGTTCCTTTGGCAGTCGCGGCCTACTTCGGCGAGGGGTCTGACTACTTTCTGGAGGGGGGCGGCTCGTCGCTCGCCCTCGACCCGCCCCTCTCCGTCGTTCCACCCTCGCGAGGGGGAGGGGGAGGATACTACGATGACGACAGGTATACAGTAGCGAGGGGGCAGCTACAGTCAGACCGCTTTGTAGTAATAAAAAAAATTAGAAAAAAATTGTGGGATTGGGAAAACGAGAGAGAATGCAAGGAGCGCGTTTCCGCGGTTGTTGTTCATTGCTTTAGTTGTGAGGAATTGCGATATTCCCAAACGCACATCTCTCTGCAGATCGCTATCTAGGATCAGGGCGCATTTTGATGATTTGATTTGCAAAACGTTAAAAAAAGTCCGACGTGACCAGCTTACCTATTTGAAGGAGTTACGAGCAATAAGCGTAGGAATACTAGGCGCGAGCAGTTGCTACTGTGAACGTGAATACCTTCAAAGATCTGGATGTTATGTGTGCCGTGCCAGATTCGGCATGCCGCCCGGCTCCACATCGTCGTGTGCTTCGTCGTCCGACGACAGCGGCAACCACTCGCCCACCGACAACGAGGTATCGGGTGGTAGCGTCACGAAGTATCAGTCAGTGCAGTGCTTAGATTTCGTTGATTATGTATATGTCGGGCCGCCTGTACTGCATTCATTGAGTGGGGTGGGGAGGGAGAAGGGATAGATTGATTGCTATCGCGGTCAGAGTGGCTAAAGACCAATCGCGAAACTACTACGACCGGTCCTAGACAATAATAATATTTGTCGACACTGCGTGAATAATGGTAGTAGCGAGAGTGAATAGAATGAACCGCTCTTCAGTCGTCGTCTGCCTTCGTTCTCGATTCCGGGACCGCCTCGGGGCACGGTGGAGGATGGCTGTACGACCCCGTGGACAGCATGGTCAGCAAGCCCTCCCCTTCCCTCCCTCCACTTCTCCCCGGCCCTCCGGCCCCCTCGCGATGCGTCCTGCACCGTTATGCGACCGGTCCGCCGGCCGGCGCCGGACTAAATCCCGGTCCTGCGAGCACCGTCAAGATAGCTAATAAGGTGACTTTCGGGAAATTTTTTTGCCTCTTTTGGAGCTTTGTAGTGTAGCCGAATTATGATGATGTAGATGGAGATTGATCCTTTGGGTTGGGAAAGAAAGACTGTATTTATTGCTACCTTTCCGAACCTTATTGATTGTGCTCGACTTTTTTAGCCTATCTGCTTATGACCATTTTTCAGGCCATTTCTCGGGCCGGCCAGCAGCATCGCAAGCACCCTTCCTCTCACCAACCGCAGCAACATCAACACCTTCCGGCCCAGCGCAAGCTGTCCTTGGGCGTGCCTGAGGGGACTACGGTTAATGGTACGGTATCTATTAAATACATTAGATATTGTTTTGATGGTAATATCATCTCTTTTTGCAATTGATTTCTAAACTAACAATAAGCAACAATTCGGTGTGGAATCTAGTTCACGCTAATAATGCCACTGTTAAGGCGACCGCTTCGTCGTCCCGGTGGTGGAACCTTCCCGTCGCCTGGTCTACGTGCTACCCTCTCCGGGAAACGCGACCGCGACGCAGCCGCAGCGCGTGGGGCCGCGCATCGCGTACGCGACCGCGCCCCTGCAGACGGTCGGCTCGGCCACCGCACCGGCTACCGTACTCGTGGCGCACCCCGCTCCAGCCACCGTTCAGGTAGTAGCGTTGGGATGGTTACCGTACCCTTGAACGTTCTTAATCTCAGACTTGAGAATGTGGAAAATAGTGCTACGTTCAGGGGAGAGGCCCATTGAGAACCGTAATTTCTTCAAATTCCTAAGGCGAACATTTTTTAGTTGATTAGCGTGGCTACGCTTCCGAATGGTTCTCCCGTTTAGGATGCACCTTTGTCTGCTCAAGCTACGAATTTGTTTCACCTATCACTTGCATCACCATACGCGACCCCGATGATGAGTACGATAACGTAGACCGAATTGCAGGCGGTCCCGTACATCGCGGCGGCCGCCACTCCGCGTCCGCATCCGCGTCCGCAGCACATAACGGCGACGACGCGGACCATCGCCGTCGCCCCGATCAAGATGGAGCACCTCGAACCGTTGGATGACGATGCGGTGAGCAGCGTACTGTATGCGCGAGATGAGCGTAGATATATGCTCTTATCGGTACTACTATTCTTGACGAAAAAGTTCCGTCCGTCGTCTCATTCCTACTTTTGACGAGAGAGCGAAGCGGTATGAAGAGAGTCCAGTCAAAGTAGGCATTAGTTTACTGACGGAACTTTTTCGTCAATAATATCATTCGTTATTCGTTCTTGCTGCGGCGATTGTCGGGCTCCGTTGATGAATTGATATTATTATTATTATAGTTCCCGAATTCCTCCCTTATTATAATAAACGTTCTTCAGGAGTACGTGAAGCGGATGGCGGACCGCAAGCTAAAGAACCGCTACGCCGCCCAGCAGTCGCGCATTCGGCGGCAGAATGTGAGGGAAGGGGACGGGAGATCAATAATCAATAATCAATATTCAATAATAATAATCAATAATCATGTTTTAAACAATTTAGTTCACCACTGTTGGGAAATGGCTAGGGTTGGGGAAACCAAGCTTTTTGACCACGGTATGAGACCGAGACAGTGATAAAGAGCATGGAAGAATGAGGAGAGGCAGATGAAAAAGTACGCAAATCGCGCTTGGTTTTTGCAAATCGTAGACATTGGCCAACGGCGGTAGGGTATGGTAGCTGTGCAAATGGGCATTTTATTGTGGAACAGCGGCGGGGGTTTTTGTTTGTTGCACTACTGCTTCCAGGCAGCGTTATTCACAATATATTATTCGCAGTAAACCAATATTTTCCTTATTCTACTAATAAGATATTGATACAGGAGCTGGGCGACCTGCGGTCTCGCGTGAGCGAGTTGACGGAGCGCAACGAGTACCTCGAACGGGAGAATGAGCGACTCAAGAAGCGGGTGGCTGAGCTGGAGGTGAGATAGCGAACTGAACAAGTTGTATAGCGACCAGCATAGAGATGGGGTAGACTGCTTTATCGTGAGGGGGGGGGGGGAAAGGACGAATGAGGGGGGAAGTCCGCGCCTTATATACCCGCGGCGGACGTGACTTCTTCGAGGATGTAATGGCTATATCTTAATGGGATTAACCCCCCCCCCCTTCTAGAGTCTAGTCTGTAGTTTCCTCTCAACTGAAAAATATTGCTAGCTACCGTTCTGCCCCGAACTGAAGCTTACGTGGCGCTGCTATGGCTGTAGATCAAATGAGACAGAAAGTAATGTACGAAACAGTTGATGAAAGCTCTGTTAAGGATTGAAGAAACGGGCGTGCTCCCTATAATCCCATCTAATGCACACAACGTCCTGCTGCGTACAAATAGATTCGTATGCAAATTAAGAGAGTGCAGGCGAGAGAGCATGGAAATAGGAGAGACGCAGAGACATTCGCAATTTCGGAACGCGGACAGGTAAAGCGTCGTGTAATGCACTGTAATGACCCTCCCATCGTCAGACATACAGTAATCTCTCTCTCGTCCCTTTTGCAGTCGTGGTCCCCTCCCCGCAAGCGGGTTGCCGTGGCCGCAGGCGGAGCGACGTGTCTGATGGTCTTCCTGCTCATGGTCACCTTCCAGCCGGTCGACAGGTAACAGAACCTTTTTTTTACAATTTATTGCCTATAATTAATTTTAGGATACAATTAAAGGAGCCGGCCCACGGGTACGGTAGGATTTGAATTCACGCGATACCCTGATATTGCAATTTAGGCCTTTCCACTCATCTTTTCTGGTCGTTCTTTTTTCTTAAAATGATAAGAGCAATGTGAAAAATCGTTTTATCAATGAAACAGAGCTGTATCTCATCTCAGTAAGCTAATATATCCGATTTTGTTATAAGCGCGTTGCTCTTTGCACACTCAGTACTCCGCGGAGAGTGAATGAAATCACACAAAACTCGGAATACCCGATCAGGATGATTAGATCTACTGAATTACACAAAGAGCCAATATGGCCAGAAACTCGTGGTACGGCCCCTGTGAAACAAGTACTTGAAAGTGACTGCGTGAGATATGACCGTGTCGACTGAAATGAGTTGATTGCTCGTTGCAGGAGCCTGTCGCCCTTCAAACTCGACGTGCCGGCCTACCACTCGCGGGTGGCTCGCGAGGTCGTCGACCAGGCACCGGAGGCATTCAGGCACACCCGGACAGATACCGGGATCGAGGAGAGGAACAGGAGGGAGAACGGACCGTCGAGGGTACTGCTGGCTGTGGACGACTATGACAGCAGTGGCGAGAAGGTGGGGGTGGGGGGAGAGCGCCGTTTTCGTCTTTTCTCTAGCAATTGCCTACTGACAGGCTTGATTGTATATGATTTATTCTTTTCTATCGCACTAATTGTTACTAGCTTTAGTTTAGCGTGTCTATAATGTAAAGTGGAAGCCGAATGAATTTCGGTGGTACCTTACAGCATCTCATCATTGTGCGTTTGCAGGCCGCTCCAGACGACATGGCAGAGGCGGAGCGCGCGCTGGCCCGGCGCGCCAACCGCACGGCGTCCGCTCCGGCAGCCGGAGCGGACTGCGACGCGGCAGGCGGACAGACGAGACACCCCAATCAGACGGAGACGATACGGTAAGAGTGATAATCTCGAATAATACTATGACGATCCTCACAGTCTTCTTGTATGAAATGTTTCAGATGTATCGGATGTTAATGACCCTAAATTGCTTTGAAATTGGTGGATGATTTGCTCACCAGTAATGGCTGAGTTGAGATTGAACAAGGCGCTCGACAGCTGGATACTGAGTCACGACCGCGTTGATTGGATGACCGGTGGGCGGAGCATGTTCATGGGAGGAGGATCGCTGCTGGCCAAGAGGAGGGCTTTCGAGGAGGAGGAGAGGTGAGGGGGGGAAAGGGGAAAGTTGGCACGCTGCCAAGAAGCTGTCTATTGCCAACCGCATTTTGCTACCATATAGCAATGACAGCGTTTGAAGTGCCTGATCTTTCGATACACGTAGTAAATAAGACTACGTTAATAACGAAGTAAGACTACGTTAATAACAAACATCGTATTTAGGCACTCTTCTCTGGCCAACGCGACTCAACCGATCAGGGATGCGAGGACGAAGACGCCGGAGAGTAGGAAGGAAGGAAACGGGACGGCCGGACTAGCTCGTGATCCTGTTGTGGCCCTGGCCAAGGCACCGACGGAATTGAAGAAGGTCAGGAAGGTTAATTTTCGGATAAAATCAAGTATAATAAGGTTTATCATTGAAGATCTTGGGATACTCTTATGGTGTGGGATTGTTGCTTGAACGTAGTGTCCCTGACTAGTGAAGGCAGGCTTCGTAATACGCGAATACGCGAATGATATTATTTTATTCAGAAGTCGCCCCGGGGCGAGGCGAAGCGCGAGGCGGCCCGAGAACGCGCCATGCGGGACCGTGCCTGGCGCCACCTCGACATGGTCTCGCACGGAATTCGGTGGGTATACGGTAGCGTTGTCTGAACTCGTAATGAAGTAATGATTTGTGCGTGAAAATGGACTTTTTCCGGGTCTAAAACCACCAATCCTAACTCATGCTAACAATAAGGATAATCACGAATAAATATTGATCCAATTCGAGGTAGTGATGCTATTGTTGCTCTGTAGGGAGCCGGGTCCGGCCAAGCCCGCGTCGGTCGGGACAGTTACTGACTGGTCGACGGACATGAAGGGAACGGGGCTGCGGGAGCAGTACGAGCGGCTGGCCGCGTCGGTGCAGCAGAGAACCGACACGCTCTATGTCGTGGCCATGAAGGTATTACTGTAGGTTGCGGGATATTGCTGTATGTACGCCCTGTAACAGTCAAGAGACCTCAGAGGGGACAGCTTTTCTATGCTGGCTGTTTGATTGGACCATAGTGTAAAGCGTTCTATGTCGTGACTATGAAGGTGGGCTATAGTACACTTTCAGGATCATACGCGCTTATGTTAATATTCTCCCCTAAAAAGCGTATTGCGGAGCGTATATAGAAGGTTCTGCGCGTAAGGGTAAAGTAGTGGACCGATACGCTCTATATCGTGGCCCACGGCAAGTCGAACAAGCCATTTTTGACGGGTTCATTTGGCTTAGGAACGGCACGGGAGGTAGCAAATTCTAGCGCGACGCTCGGAACAAAAAATTTAATCGATGCAGCTTAATTTTCGTATTCTACCTTTTTCATTCTTTTTTTCGTGGCACTTGCACTTTTCCAGATATGTATAATCGTACTTAATGCAATGGACAGGTTATGGACTCTATACCTAACATTTTGAAAAAATAGTGGACTGAAATCACGTCGAGGGAATACAATATCGTCTACTCTTTCGATATAAAAGCGAAAAGGCAGCTAAAACACGAAAAGAAATAGCCGATTATGATGACAATCGCAGCCAAACTAAGCAATAATTAATTTGACACAGTTGGACTGATAGCTAAATATACTGTAGAACGCTGACTACCACGAAAATCCCTGAAAACCCTGACGCATTCGTTAACTACGGTAAGTTCACCGCGTGCCGTCTTAGACCCGTCTTAGCGTTTTGCCGTGGTGGCCATGAAGGCATTACTATAGGTTGCGGGATATTGCTGTATGTACGCCCTGTAGCAGTCAAGAGACCACAGAGGGGAGAGCTTTTCTATGCCGGCTGTTTGATTGGGCCACAGTGCAAATGTAGGAAGGGCGGCGTTCAGACTTACGCATTGTGTAAGTTGGGCAAGGTTGAGTTGTTGCAGGACTACCTTCTGTTGCCGGCGATCGAGCGCAATTCCACGTCCCGTCCCCGAGTCTCGCTCATCATTCCGGCCATGAGCAATGGAACGACGACCAATCAGGTACCCAGTGTGTGTCTTCTTAAGCCATTAGTAGGAGAAGGAGCTTGTGAAGTGAATGCAGAAAGATTGGTTGCAAATGTATGGTCGAGCGGAAATCGCCGGGTCATTTTGCATTCATCGGTCGACGAAGGAGCAGATTTGTGCGATGCGGCAGTTGAGAGTGCGGGTTGTGAGAGAGTCTGTGCCATGCACGAGAATCCGGTGCATTTGAAACCAAATAAACTGACGAACCGCAATTTATTCTGCTTTAGGAATGGCCTTTTGGCGGAGTTCTTTCTCTGTAATATCGCCCCCCCCCCTGCCTGTTCTTTCCTTGTAATATGTGTCTCTGTAATAT
>LS831190.1:5245-43821 GCA_900490955.1 Micoletzkya japonica
TCCTACTTTTTCGATGGTGTTCAGTCTTTTTGCGCATCTCATGTCGGTGGTTCGAATCCCCAAAAGCTGGTTCGAACATCTTGTCTATTTGAACGGCTGCGATGAGAGTCAAACTGTCTGCTTCCGTGGCGCAATCGGCAGCGCGTTCGGCTGTTAACCGAAAGGTCGGTGGTTCGAACCCACCCGGGAGCGTAGCTTTCTTGCGTTTTGTCTACTAATTTTGATAAATGCCGTCCTACTTTTTCGATGGTGTTCAGTCTTTTTGCGCATCTCATGTCGGTGGTTCGAATCCCCAAAAGCTGGTTCGAACATCTTGTCTATTTGAACGGCTGCGATGAGAGTCAAACTGTCTGCTTCCGTGGCGCAATCGGCAGCGCGTTCGGCTGTTAACCGAAAGGTCGGTGGCTCGAACCCACCTGGGAGCGTAGCTTTTTTGCGTTTTGTCTTCTAATTTTGATAAATGCTGTCCTACTTTTGTGATGGTGTTCAGTCTTTTTGCAATTCTCATGCAAAAGCTAACAGTACAATGTTTTCGAAATCTCGTTTGCGCCGTATCTTTCCATGTTGTCTATTTGGACGGCTGCGACGTTCGGCTCCTAACCGAAAGGTCGGTGGTTCGAAGAACCCACCCGGGAGCATAGCAATTTTGCGTTTTGTCTTCTAATTTTGATAAATGCCGTCCTACTTTTGTGATGGTGTTCAGTCTTTTTGCACTTCTCATGCAAAAGCTAACAATGTCTTCGACATCTCGTTTGCGCGCTCGAGGGCGGCACTATTCGCAAATTCGCCCATTATTTAAAGGGAGGAAGCAGCCTCTAACCAAAAGTTTTAAAAATTCTTCTAAGGTTTCAAAATGTAAGGAAAAACATAGACAATAAAAAAATCGAAGAAAAAAATTCGAAAATTGCATGTTTTATTTTTTCGTTCCGGGCTTCCGTCGTTGAGAAGAATGTCGCTTTTGGCTTAATTCCTTTCGCTAAACACAGTAGCATCGTCGTTGGGCGAAATTTCAAAAATCATTTCTCGAATACTATTAATTTTTATTATTTTTCCTTTTGGTTTTATACTAATTACGACAAAATCTTTCATATAAGCTTCACTTGAAAATCACTTCCATGTCCCTTTAAGGTCTAATTTACATGATAAATGCAAATTTGCATATCCTATTGTATCATTGCAGACGGAGCTAGCCCTGCACGAGTCGTACTCCAACTTCCTATGGCATCCAGACACCTTCGTGCCCAATGCGATCGCCTCAAAGAATCCGCGCAAGCAGAGCATCACGCATCGGTCTCTACTCCGGTCAGATAGTTTTATAATATTTTTATATATCATAAAATTAAATTGTACCTACAAGACAATCATTTCTTTCTCGATATTTCCGGTTCACAGCGAATTGACCACTATTTTAAAAATTTCTCGAGAATGCCTGAACACCAATTGTTGGGTTCATAAAGATGAACTTAACATTTCAAATTGTTAAATTTTCGTGAACTAGTTCGTCTATAGGATTATATCCCTGCGTTAAAGGAGCCGACCCACGAGTACGGTAGCATTTTAATTTGCGCGCTACCTTGATATTGCAATTTACCCCTTTTCGTTCATCTTTTTCTATCGTTATTTTTCTTAAGATGATCGGAACAATGTGAACAATCGTTCTGACGATGAATCGATGTTGTACCTCATCTCAGTCAGCTAATATATTCGATTTTGTCAAGAACGCGTTGCTCTTTGCACCTTCAGTACTCCGCGGAGAGTGAATGAAGTCGCATAAAATTCGGAACTCCCGATCAGGATGATTGATGTATTTAATGACGTAAAGAGCGAATATAGCCAGAAACTCGTGGTCCGGCTCCTTTAAACGCATATTCGTTATTATGACGCTTGGAATGCTGTGAAACGATGTGATACGATAAAATATCTAGGTATTTATAAGTTGAGGATTTTAAAAAGTCTGAGGATCGCAGGCTGGACCACGAGGGCAACATCCTGTACTCTCGTCGACTGTCCCTGCTCGCCTCCTGCTCCATGGACCTCACCCTCTTCCCCTTCGACGTCCAACTGTGCAAGCTGGGCATCGAGAGCTGTAAGTCTTGAGCTAATCTACGATTCGGGCACTGTCGACGGTTATGGATGTCCACACGTACTCGGTTGGCATGACGTATGGTGGAATAAACCGATGCTTCCTTTCCAAAATGAGTCTAATTCTCTATCTCTTTGGCACACTCTCCAGCCTTATATTCAGAATGATTTTCGACGGATCTTTTTAATCCACTATATGAAACATAGACATCGAAGACATCTCTCATGCAGAACATCTTCATCTGCATTCGTTCACCTTTATTTGCTGTTACACACTTGCGGTGATAAACTATTATTATTATTAGGTTGGCAAGAAAGTTCCTGGGCATTTGTTTTAATTTTTCTCTATCTTCATCAGTAGCCAATTTCAATCTTGACTATTTCCACCTATGCTATCTACAACCTCTCCCCGTCTTTTGAGTATCTTGGTGATACCTGCCTTCAAGAAAGAAAGAAGTTGTGATTCTTAGAACTGATCTCTCTGAGATTTTCGGGTACCTTTTTCAAGAAACCTTTTCTCAGCTGTAGGCTATAAATAATGAGGTAATGAGAGACGCGAATATCAGCTTAATAAGTTGAGTGAGTTTCGGTTTCCCAACTCAGTTCGCTTAGCTTAGGGTAAGGCCGCATTGACAGTATGAGGTCGTACATTGTCTGGGATAAGTGGATTTTCGCCCTTCTGAGCCTGTTTTTCATGACTCAATACACAAGATGTCTAAGTTGCCGTATCTATATGGATAGGGTGACCATTCGTCCTTTTGGTAGTAGTCTATTGAAATCATTTCTTTTCTGGTTCAGAAGCGAAACAATGAAATGCTTATGTAACGCACGCTCGGTTTCGGTTGCACTGGCAGCCACTCCGCTATGGCTATCAAGATAATTCTATGTGTGACGCTTTTGTAGGGTCTTCAACTCTCATTTCCAAACATTAGTTCCTCCAGAAACTTCATTTGGTGGAAGCGAGAGAAAGGAGACTGACCTATAGTAACACGGGTCTCCCTCTGGGTAGCCCTTAGGGCATAAGGTATGGATCCATCGGGCGAGTACTCTTCTATAACGAAGTGACTGATGGCCATTCTGTATAGTGGGATGGATAACCCAAATATGGTTGAGGAAAATGTTCCGTCCGTCGTCTCATTCCTACTTCCGACGAGAGAGCGGAGCGGTATGAAGAGAGTGCAGACAAAGTAGGAATGCGTTTACTGACGGAACTTTTTCGCCAACAATAGTACTCGACATTTCCCGATCGGTTGCATCTGGCTTCTCCTTGCGAATAGAGAGCAAGGCCAGGTCATGCGCTGTGGAAGGAAGCCCCAAACGGGGTTCGTCTTCCGAATGTCCGTTTCCACAGCTAAAGAGATCATATCAGTTGTCCACAATGGAGTGGCTTATGACATCCTCGGACAATGGTACAGTGATATTATGGTAGGCATAGCGTGCGTTGAAGCCGTGTTATCCATCGGAGAAGATGGCGATTCGAAAGGATCTTTTATCGATTGATGCGATAACTCAATAATGGCAACACAAAGCGCAATGATATACATACAGGCAAATAGGTTGAAGAACCCTGTACTGCCCCATTTCATATCAAACTTATTCGAAAAGCATAACCTCTTAATCTGATAAGAAGTTTCATCCTGCCTAAGAACTTTCTTGCCAACCTAATATCATAGCCTCGCCCGCAACAGGATAGCCAGCCACGATAAATTCGTTGTTCACTACTAAACAACTCTCGTGCTAATCGTTAGCAATCCCCAGATCTTTCACTTTACTCTTATTCTGATATTCTCAGATGGCTACACAGCGGACAAAGTCGTGTACAAGTGGAGTCACGGGATGCGGGAGGCCCTTAAACTCCATCCGATCTCCCTACCCGACTTCCAGATAACCGAGGCCTACGTCACCAGTCACATGGAGAGCTACGCTACTGGTTTGACACTCTTCATCTTTTCTTCCTTGTCTATTACGGTATTCCGAGGTAGAGACTCTCTCGGATTTTTCGGGAAAAAAGGCTAATTGTTCGGGCGTCTTGGGCATGTTCTCAAGGATGCTCCCTTGAGGCGACTACTCGCGTCTGTACGTCTGCTTCGTGTTCTCTCGCGCGGCCGGCTTCTGCTTCCTGCAACTGATCATTCCCTCGACCGCCGTCGTCATCACATCGTGGGTCTCGCTGTGGATGGAGAACGAAACCAGCTTCCAGGTTTCTTGGCTCGTACGATTAAAGGATCCCGCAGCACAGCATTCCGCCCGGTCAAGAGTGTGTCTAATAGCGAAATGACCACTATTTTTGAATTTTCTCAACTATTATGACGCTTGGAATGCTGTGGCAGACAACGTCGCATTGATATCTTTACTGCGAAAACGTTGGCTGTGTCTAACTTTTAGGCTTGAAAAGCAAACCGTTTAATTGCATTATGAGACCGAGAGAGTGATGAGGAGCATGGAAGAATGAAGAGAGTCAGGCGATAAACAATAATGGTTTGCAAACCCTACTAACTTTACCGGATATGCTTAAGGGTTGTTGGCAAGATGGGTCACTCACTAATAATCTGATTTAATTACTTTATTAGCGCTTGACTAAAGTGGCGTACCGCCTCGCTTTCTCGATCCTTTAATTTCCTTAAATAACGCATGCGCCTGGAAAGCCTTAAATATTTAATGCCATCAACGGTGCACCACATTCTTCGCTTTATTCTTGACTTGTGTTGCCCTTTCGGCCCGGAAGACAAAGTGGAATAGCCCAAAGTCACATGACGAAGCGGCGGGGTTCCGTCTTCATTTCGCAAGTGAGCCTTGTCAGAGTTCAATGCCCTCGAAGGAGGGGTCGGCAGAGAGTTCCGCCATATACTATCGCATAAATTGAATACATGCATGTGCGCAAGGAATGCGGTAAAAATTCAAGAGAAATATGTCATGCGTAGTAAAAAGTTGTTTTTATCGGAAGCGCATTGGCCTGCTTGAAATAGATGCTATTACGAAGTGTAGGATACGCTTCTTCGAAACCAAATTCGATTGGTCTAGCCCCAGATGAGTCTCACGTGTTCTGGAAGTAAAACAAGGGACTTTCTCTCGAGACTATATATGGAAAATTTACATATAAAAATTAAAAACTATTTTAGATAAAAACAGAAACTAAGTTCAACTAAAAATGATAATCTAGGACATGATCTCGATCATCCTCACGATCACCTTTCTGCTCTTCTCGTACAACGAGGTCATGCCGCGGGTCAGTTATCTGAAAGCAATGGACGTCTATCTGGGTGAGTCACACTTATTTCATTTACTTACTTCTAAATACGTACTACCAAGAAAACCGGCTGTACATTTTCTTTCAAATTCCCGCCATCTGAGTTCTCCTTTTTAGAGCTTAGAAGTAGGAATGAAACTATTGACGGAACTTCTATATAATAAACCATTAGGTACGTGCTTCTGCATCGTCTTCTTCTCTCTGATCAAGCTTGCCCTCGTCAAGTACATGCGGCAACGACTGCGCATTGCCAGGTCAGTTTAGCTTTATTATTATTTGGAGGACGGAAATGGCCATCTCCTAATTTGCATATTGGAAAACAAAAATCCATTTCCGTTCTCCGCAACTGTCCACTTCTCTGCTGTCCTCCTAACGTTTCCTGCACTAACTTTTCGGGTGTCATTATATTATTGTTCTTAATTAATTACAATAAAAGCATGGTATCTTACGCTTGATCCGCGACAGGGATACGTCGATCGTCGCTGGCATGGCGCCGCTTCTCAAGCTGGCAAGTCACTCTGTGGGGCGTCCTGTCAGTCCCATCAAGGAGTACGGAACGAAGCAGCGGGGGAAGGCAGCGTGAGTGTGCGCGGGGACTAATTACTATTTTGAAAATGGATATTTTAAAAAAAATTACAAACCAGAATAAACGTACGTCATCTTACAGTCCTCCTCGCTAATGCTCTTACCTGGAAAAATTCGAGTGCATTTCGATTCTGTTCAAATCACCTTTGTATGACGTTGACATGTGACATTATTGTAATGTAGTAAGTAACCATGACTAAGATATAATTGTAACCGTGACTAAAATATAATTGTAGAGTGGAAATGGAAATATAAAATTTCAGCGTACGTCTATCGGCCAACGGCAGTCAGTTCACGGCGATCCAGATTGAGAATGGGAAGAATGGCATGCCCATGCCTCCACCATCGTCAGTGACTCTCTACTCAACTGAATGAATCTACGCCAGCTTTACGCCTTCTGGGGCTACATTTACATTGACCATCTGTCATTTGGTGTAAAAAAGCATTTGAATGTATTCTATGACGCGCATACTGCTACTGCTACTGGCAAGAAATCTTGTTTCCGTTCATAAAATATGCATAATTTATTAATATTATCAATAATTCCAGAGAACGCAAGCGCAACGTGCAGTTCACACCGCAGTTTATGCACCGATTCCACTGGATCACTCAGGTGGGCATATAAAAACAGCTATTACAAGCGCCATTGAGTACCTTGGTTATTTGAAAACCATGATATTTCTTTGAAAGAGGTCCAGGACGACCTGAAAACGACTTTCTCTCAAAGGAGAGGAGATCATCATAGGTAGGAATCGAGAAAACTCTGAACGGAAATATGTCAAACTTTTTGGCGCTTGTAATAACTATAATAAGCATTTATCTAGACGACGCTATTGAGCTACTCGTTTAGCTCTCTTATACTCTCTGTATCCTTTCATCTGTATCATTCTTGCCTATTATTGGAGGAAAAGGATCGTTGAGAGAGCTGCGCAATTCTTTCTGCTAACCACCGTAAAGCTTCAGCCGGAACCGGTCATTAGCCTAAGCTGGCATTTTGCCAAGAGAGTTTCACTGTATTTAGAGAAGTGCGCTGCAAAGATTTCTCAACGTTCTTTTTCCTCCAATAATATATACTTATGTTTTTTTATGTGCGTATGGTCTTTGCAGATGGTTTTCTTCTTCGGATTCGTCATCTTCTGCCTCTTCTACTTCCTCGTCTATCCCAATATTCACACGCAGGTATTGCTCGAAAACTCCATTTTTTTCAACATTTTCATAATCAACATAAACTATTATAAATAGATTCTATCACAATTGATTGATTACCCTACAACTAGATAGTGCTGATGAAAGTTTCATCGTTATCTAAACGATAGATTCGAAATGGTTGTTTCAAGAACCTTTCATAAATCGCATTTTCATATTTTCTCTATTTTCGTCTTTCAGGTAGTGGACAAGGACTGCGACCGTATGACGGCCGAGTGGTTTGCTGACCTTACGGCTAATAAGAAATGAGCGGGAAACCGGGTAGTACGCGACCTTAGCCTCTTAATCAATCAAACCCTACATTGCCAGAATTGCATATTATGATCGCTTTGCGACACGAACAAAAGTTCCGTAACATTTGCAATATTTTGACACATCTCTAATGCTTTCTTTGCTGTATCCAAAGTAGGAATCGGGAAACGGATCAAATGTTCGATTACGTTTCACTCCCCCCGCGCTTCCTAAAGGCTATAGCGAAACATGTCCATAAAAATTATCCGTTTCCTGGTCCCTACAATGAAACTACCATGGCGAACGACATGCAAATATATAATCAACCCCCCCCCCATCAGCTAGAAATATTGTTTATCTTCTTCAGAATCCTCTTACTGTGATCCTGTTTCATGTATATTTTCATCCCGATGAGCCATCAAAACCCAGTATATGTCGACAATTTCCTAGCTTCAACAGTTTGTTTCCCTAATTTTGCGTTTGCCGCTCAATTTTTCGTGTCCAGATAAAGATTTTTGCGTGACTCATTAAAATGTGCATGGGCAGCAAGAACAAACGACCCAGCATGAACAATATCATCGAATCGGTGCAGAAGATCACCTTAGCAGTGGCAAAAGTAGAATAAACGGGTACACATGCTCTTCAACTCTATATACTCAAGAATAAGCGACTGCTTATCTTGGCACCGCAATCTTTCTCTTATCAGTAAGAGGCCGTGCGAAAACCTTCGTACGACGATGACTCATGCCCGTTTTCGCCTTTTTCAAATCTTAGAAGATAATCCTTTGAAAGTACTTTAATCAATGAAATGTCCTCCTCTATTTTATTCTTTTCTTGTTGTAAAATTTGGAAGTTTCTCCTAAGAATACTAGAGAACTGCATGCGAGCCCTTTAAGTCAATATTTTCATTGCTTTTGGTGACGAGACGTGTCGCGGTACACTGTACACTTGCTGAACTGTACAGAATGCCTACGGCGGTCGAACTCGCAGTTCCCTACCGTATCCTCAACCTGTCGCCAGCATCCGGTAGTCGGTCGTACCTCGACCCCAAACTGCTCATCCGAACCGTCGTAGCGCAGGAGGACCGTATTGTCGTCACGGCCACTCCACTACCAGCACCCAAAGCTCCAAGTCCGAGGTATTTTATTAGGATATTTCAGCTTCCAACCACTATTCATTGCGGTAGACCGGTTGCAAAAAAATTTTATGAAGAAAAATGTCAAGATTCCAACTGGATTCTTTGCCTTTTACAAGCAAGATTCCATGTTGACTTTGTATTTCGCCCCCCGTACATACCTCTAACCTTTGCCGTAGAATGCACGAGATGGAGGAGCCGCGGACCCGCGGGGGTACGGTAACCAGCTGCCAGTGCGGAGAGGAGCTCTACGTTTCGGACGGCGTCTACGTCTACGTAATCGTCGACATGGACCTCAAGGTACGGCTGAGGAACGTGTGGTCCTCATTAATATTCATGACGAGAGAGCGAAGAGGGTAGGATTGAAGATCAGGCACAGTATGCAAACCTCATTCCCACTTCGTCTAGGCTCTGAAATATAAAATAAGGAAATAAATAGGTGAAGTAAGGAAGATTCGCTTTTTGCAGAAGACGTTTACACGGTCCCGGGAAGTCAACGGGTTTCTGAGGTTGGAAGCGGTCGATGCAGACTGGCTGGTATTCTCCGTCGACGGCGACTTCTACCAGCTACGTGTAAAAGACTGTCACACCTGGAACCTTAAGGTTGACCTAAACGATAAATAAATGCACTCTTCCCGATCAGGGTGCTAATGATTTATGAAAGGAGTGAACGCAATGGAAGTTGGGAATCGGTGTGTCTGATGCGTGCGGTCCTGTCGCCCCCTTCCCTTTCTCTTCCTTACACTAGCGCCCCCTTCTTCCTTTCAATACGATCTCGGAAACAATCTGATGAAAATGCTTCTTCTAATAAGGACCAATAGAGTCGCTCATCCTCCATCAATCTCCATTTATCCATGAAGAGCATTTTCATCTAAAGCGTCCCGATCCGTTGTCGTCTCCTCTACCTAAATCGTTCCCGTTTCAGCTCCCCTTGGTCAATCCATGCGAAAGCAACATGTGCCGTACGCTCTCGTGCGATGTGACAGTCCAGTACGACGTCCACGGCTTAGAGGTATGTCTATTATTAGGGTGTCCCATAATTTATGCACCACTTCATTAATCCTCATTTTCTCAAACAAACTTCTTTTTCTCAATTAGCTTTGTGGTACACTATGTAGGTATATAAATACTACAGCTAAATAATAGACAAATAATTATTGCGTTGCTCTTAGATAAATGCAAGATATACGCATAAATAGAAAAAGTTATGACAATCTTCTTGATTTATTTTACGGATTATGAGATGAGATATTGATCCCCGCTCCTCACGAACTCGTTAATTATGAAGAGGAGCTTTTGTGAACAAATATATAATATGTTACAATGTTGAATATTCGAATTTGCATAAACTTTAAAAACTTGCATTTTGTTCTCTAGAGTGGGTTTAATTTATTCCATGTTAAACTTTCGTTACTAGCAGGGATTTGAAAACAAGTTTGTACATTCTTACGACTGGGCTACGTAAAAAATATTTTGTATAGAAATAGTATCATTCAGTTTCAAAATTCTGAGAAATTGATTAGACAAGTACAATAAAACGAACTTTTTTGAGTTTACACACTTTTCTCTCATAATTCACAAAAATAATTTCTCCCCGAACCAGCCTTAGAACACTAAAGAGGCTTGTTATATAATTTAAAATTTTAAAGTGATTTGTTTGGATCTTTCGGATCAGAAAGTTATTTTTTTATTGATTTGCATATAACACGCACTGTTTTGAGAAGCCCCCGACTGAGCAGTATTATCGCTTCTGTCAGAGTTACGAGGTAACCGAGCCAGCAATACTGAGCATGGGACACGATAGTACTATTATATAAACGAGAAATGTTATCTCCCTCCTACTCGCTAGATATCTATATTTAGAAAGTGGTGCATAAATTATGGGACACCCTAATAGAAGAATTATGCATTACAAGAATTGCTTTATCGATCTACCGGTCCTAAATTTCAAAAATGGTTGACGAAAAGGTGCCGTCAGTTGTCTCAATTAGGTTTCTCCCCTATGCAATTTACTTTCAATTAGCGTACGTTTATTGCGCAAAGTTCGGTGGAGTCCTTATTAAATTTCTAATTAATGATCAAACGATCTAGGTGGTCCACATGCGGCAGAAAGGCCGCGAATCCAACGTCGTCGACTTTCCCGACCCTCCGGAGCGGACGCGGTTCCTATCCGCGTGCGGACGGAACGCGTTCTACCTCACCGCGAGACCGTGGAACACCCCGAGAGCACCGGTTATCGTCCACTTCGTCTGCATTGATCTAATCAATGGCAGGCATCATCTAGACGTAGCCTGGACCAAGGCATGTAATAATAGATATAGATATGGTTGAGGAAAATTCGGTCCATGCCAATTTATTTTTATTTCAGAAAGAGTCGCGCGTGAATCGAGCGCTCTTGGACAGGGCGGTGGAGCCTACCCGATATGGAGTACTGACAGCGGAGCTGGTTGGCATTGCGAAGGTAGATAGGAGATAGGAGCTTAGTAGTTGAGGTTGATGCATTAGAACGAGAGTAGATTGCGTACTCTTGGAAATCCCTAGTGGAACTTGAATGCAACCCCCTGACCTAGATGTATGGCGAAGAAAAAAGAAAGCACCATGAGAAAAGCGCAGACAAATTAGGAAGAATCTTTTGCTTCTACTTCCGTAAACGTTCAAAACTTTGCATGCTAGTCATACAATTAGCGCAGTCTTACAATTACTAATTAAGAGTGCGGATGACGCCTACAGAGTATTCATCCAGCTATGCGGCAGGGTCCATTCGTTCGATCTAGACTTGAAGGTGGCCTCATATATTAATCATCGCTAACGATTTTTAGATACAATGAAATTTTCTTTCTTCCTAAATTACGGCATTCCCTTTCAGGATTGGAAAGGATCGGAGGCTAACAAAGCGCTGCATAATCTATGGCTCGAGAAAAAGCAGTGTAAATTGGATGAAAAATATGTATGATTTATGCCCTTTTTGAGAAGTTACTAGGGCATTCCATTCGGGTCTTTTTGATGTATATTTTTGTGCATCATTCATAACCTCGACGCGTCTCTTCACCAAAACATATTGGTCGTCAAGAAGACCCGAATAGAATGCTCTAGAAGTTACCCGGCTTCACCAATGTTCGTTTATCACATATTTATATGCATAAGTGTTCCTGGAGAGGCTGGTATCGCATTAAAGTCTACCCATATCTAGAGTGCACATATTTGGACAATTTAAGTGCATATCGTTTTTCAGGAAAACGCAACCATGCAGAAGAAGAAAAAGGGAAAATTGGTTAGTGTCTTGTCTTTTGTAGATACTGGATGTAGGTATGATTGAGGAAAATGTTCCGTCAATTGTCACCATTCCTATCTGAGAGTGCAGACGAAGCGGGAATGAGTTTACTGATGGAACTTGTTCGTCAATAATAACAGCTTTGATGTGGTTATGGACACTTGAGGGGCTATCCAGAGTCGCATTATAATTGGAAATGCGAATTTGAGAAAAACAAATTGAGAACATAGAAATGCAGGATGTAATCGGCGGGAAGTTCTGCTACGTTTCCGTTTCCGATTACGTCGACTTCACGAAGGAGGTCTATTGGTGGAAGAAGCTGGAAGTTAACGGAGTGCTCCAGTGCTAGTACGGCTTAGCAATGCAATTCTACAAAAGATCGCTGCGCGCATCGCCAAAGTGCAAGAATGATCCGAGAAAGGGTCATTTCTTCCTAAATTCCGGCAGACAGTTACTCCACTCATCGATCGTTTGTAGAACTCTAGTTAGCTACTAACAATATGTTTCCATCTTGACTTTTCATTTCACCGGTTCATACGGGCAAATATCATTGGCGAAAAAGTTCCGTCAGTAAACTTATATTTTCCTCACAATTAACCATGTCTCCTAATGACTCTTCAGCGGTCTTCAACAGTACGAGGATCGCAAGTGTCTAGTGGTCCAGGGACTCGATAACGTCATCACACTCGAACAGTTGGAACAAGAGCTCGGCGAACAATTGAGTCAGTACGCGAGAAGAAATGCTCAGTTAGTCAGGGTTGGAGAAAATGCTCCGTCAATGGTTCTTACTCTGTCTGGACCTTCTTCATACCGCTTCTCTCTATCTATCGTCGAAAATAGGGATGAGACGACTGGCGGAATATTTCCCTCAACCCCTCAAGTTAGGCGCACTTTTTTTTAATTTGCCTCAATTTAGGCGCACTTTTTTAATTTGTTTCCCGCAGAAAGCACAGGGACTGTCACAATATTAAAATAATGTAAGCAGCTTACCTTCTTTGTGTGCGCGACTTCACAGGCGGTCGATAGCTTGGGGTACCGCTGACAGTTAGTGTTATACTTAGCATTTGCACAGCTGTCAGAAGGCCGCGAGAATGTTTCGTTGCAGCCATCGCCCAGCGCATGGACTACGCATACAAAGTAGCGACGATCATCGATCGAGTGCACGCGACCAAGCTCCTCTATCTGTGGAGCGTTCTGCCCAACAAGTACGGTGATATGTAGGAGCTCTGCATGAGAGTTCTTTTGACGATAATTTTTCGTACATCATTGATATGTCCATTCTCCTCAACAATAACATTGTCCGAAAATACCCTAGTGGGCTTGGGAATTTTTGTTCAGTGCAGGAACCTATCGAGCAAAGGCCGTGTTGATTCGACTTTATGATTGACGAAAATGTTCCGTCATTCGTCTCATTCCTACTTCCGGCGAGTGAGCGGAGCGGTATGAGGAGTGTGAGACAACGTAGGAATGAGTGTACTGACTGAACACTTTCCTCAATCATAGAAACTCTGGAACGTATCTTGTAGCTACACTCACCGAAAATATGTATGAGTTTTTTTTTACAGTTTTACACCGTTTATCTGGGCTAGCAGTGGAGGGGTTCCAAAGGAGGGAGTCTTGATAGATAGGAGAGGTCGGGGACTTCAAATCTTCGTCAAATACTCACTCAGCCCGCTGTGTCCATGATCTTGAGTATCCTCTTGATCCTGGTTTGGCGCTAGTTCCCCCGTGCGCCAAGTCTTCAGGGGGAACGATTCATCCTTCTTGTCCGAGATTGAAAGGGGTGCGCTTGATTGAGAGAGAATGAAGAGAGCCGACCACCCGCGACGAGGACAGAGAGGAAGAATGAATGACACTGGTATATTGTCGCTCAGTGTACGCATTGCAGAGTGCTGATCCGGCGGGCCGACAACGCCGTCTTCCTCACGGGTCTCGATCGAACGAAGCACAGTGCGATACGCAGCGCGTGAGCTACCCATGTTCTTCTCATACAAGACAATAATATCCGTAAAACTTTAATCTCATTTTGCTACCACAAATTGAGGAGCTTTCTCCACGAATCAGTAGAATCACAATGTTCTGACAGCAGTGCAACAGCAAATCGAGATGCCCGATAATATTGATTTCCATTGATACCATTGATTTCGGCAGGGTCTCTCGCACGGAAAGCATTCAAGCATGGTGGCGCGTACGTCTTACGTGTAGAACGTTGGGGTCTGCAGGCGGGCGGTATGGGATGCGGCCGAGCCGCGCTACTTCCCGGCCTACTGCGCGCCGGAACTGCGGCGGTTCGGGGTGGAGGAGGGCTCGATCGCCAACCCGGCTAGGGCCAATCCGGAGGCCGCGGCCGCCTTCTCCTTCGCCACGCTCCTCTTCCAGCTCTACGACACCCATCGACGGCGCAGCCTGCAGGACAAGTACGGTGGACGAAAGGGTTTTAGAATTTTTGAATACATCGACGATGGCTTTGAATGTCGGACTTGACTACGGTTGGGAGACGGGGTATTTTTCGCGGCTATTCTTATCCACGAGAGAGTGAAGCGGCATAATCAAAAAACAGACGATGTTAGATAGCTGTCTATAGAGTATACTGAACTCAAACTAGACATTTCAGAATCCATCCTAGCAATGCTTATCTACGCTTATTCGGTGAAAAGAAGAAGAGTGACGCCAATAAGAAAAAGACTACTGCAGAAGATGTCAACAAGATCATATCTCTCATGAGAACGAAGGCTACAGTTGAGTGAGTTTGCATAAACGTTTTTAGTTAATAAGTAATCTCTGCTTTATTAGCTTCTGAGAAAGCGAGATTATACACAACATTCCCTAAGAAATGAAAACCCTCCGAGAGGCACTTTAACGCTTGTATCTAAGTTATACCGAGCCATAATTAAAGGGACATGGAAGCCAAAAAAAGATTGGCTTTCATATGAAAGTATATCGCCTAAATAATATAAAAACTAAAATCAGAGTGCACAAAAATGTCTACTTCGCGAGATATCCTAAAAATCGTTTCTCAGCCAAGGCGCAGTCTTACTGCGTTTAGCGCATAGTAACGAGGCAAATGGCATCGAGGTAATCTCGGAATAAATAAATATTTCTTACGCCAGAAATTTTTTAAAAATATTTTTCAAGCGCTGTTATCTTTATTATCGTCTAAGAAGCAGATTTTACAAGTATTGGCATATTCGGTTTCAAAAAGTTTGTCGCTTCCATGTCCCTTTAAGTAAAAACAAAGAGTTTTAATTTTAACAGGGAATGTCGTCGAGGTGTGGAAAACCTACCAGAAAGTATTGAGGTAAGATTCTTTTATTTATATACTCATTATGAAATTTGAGAGAAAACACACAAAAAAGAATTATCATAATGAGTGGTAATGAGTGAAGCCGTGCTAGCAAGACTAAAAAACCAATTCATCAAATCGGTCGTTTCATCAACACTAATTGTATGTAGATCAAGCAAGGTTGATGACCGATTTGACCGATCTGATGTTTCCCAAAAAATTCGCTGCATTCAGCGATCTACGAAATTTGCGGCCGTCGCTCTACTTCTACGTAGGCACAACGTTCTGCTCCAAATTAAGAGAGTGTAGGCGAGAGAGCATGGAAATTGGAGAGACGCAGAGACAGTCGCAATTGGGGAAACCCTCGTGCCTAGGTATTGCTCTGCCATTGCTGGAGCAGCGACCCGCGGTCAAGGCCGACCTTCAAAGTCATCGTCGATATATTCCTCGCGAACGTCATGACTGAAATGGTAGGTCGCTGGTCGGTATGGTATACCACACTATCTACAACCGTGAAAAAGCCCCAAAAACTGAGTTTCGCTCGCTCTACTCTTTCTAGGGAATCATCTCCTATTCGGCTCCTTGTATAGGCTGGTTAATAGCTTTCGATAATTTCAGAGGGAAAATACGGTCTCGAACAGTTCCCTTCTGTCAGAGGAGACGAATGCAAACCGGCAACGGCGGATCGGAAACACGTTGGACGTGGACGATGTGAAGGCACTGATCAAAACGGTTCGTGTTTCAGTAAACTCATTCGTACTTTTTTCGTATTCGTATCTGTACTCTCTTCGTACCGCTTCGCTCTCTCGTCGGAAGTAGGAATGAGACGGCTCACGGAACATTTTGCCCTACCTCGCTATACTTGTTTCCCAGGTTGCGGGGATGCGAAATGTGGTCGAGTGCGGGCATGGAGGGCAGGTAGACTAAATACGTACACTGACAATGAGCGAAAATACCCCAGCCCGCTTGGGAATTGAGACACTAGGAAATTTTGGATTAAATTTATAGTGTATTTCCTAGCCGGCTAGGGTAGTTTTGCTTTTGGAGAACTATTCCCTTAGTAATTTTTGCTCAGTGTTTTTAGAATTTATAATTTGTGAATTATGTCTTACCTCATAACCCCGAAGATGAGTTGAACCGGCTCCCATTTTTAAAAGAAACCTTGGATACCAACTTACATATGCATGTTCCTCATATCTACCTATGCTATTATATTATAATATTATGCTATCTACCTATACTTCTAGATGAAACAATACTCTTTCTTATTTTAGAGCAAGGTCTTCCGTGCAGAGTACAATGGCACACTGTGCGCAGTAAAACTGTCCGTGAGCGATGAACTCCAGTACATCAAGGAGCTGGACCACCCCAATATCGTCAAGTTCATGTGAGCTGCTTCTTGGCTTTCCTTTTTTTCCACCCCGTAAATAAGGTGTTTTTTTGAAATGTCTGAAACGCCGTGGATTATCCTCGAATCCCGACAAAGCCTTTTGCGAATGACCATTGCAACTTGCGCCTCGCTTTTAGTCGTAAAGAGTACGGTGCAGTGTCATTCCACTGTCATCCTTCAAGATGAAGGCGAGGTGAAGCGTATTTGGACGCGACTCCGTGCCCATTTGCCGTAAACACTAGTGATGGTCAAGTCGGGTCCGGGAAACGGGAGAGAACCGGGATAGTGAGATTGGAAGAATAATGTCGGGAGACCCGACTTTCCCGAGGAATGAATGGCAATGAAGTCGGGAGAGAGCCGGGGATTATCTCCCGACTTTCTCCCGACTTTCGGAAAGGCAAATTTTCGAGGGAAGAAAAAAGGGTAAAATGAGAAGGAAGGGAGAAGAATGAATGATCGGGAGACCCGAAAGTCGGAAGAAATCGGGAGAGATGCTCTCCCGACATTCCTTCCTCGCGAAAGTCGGGAGACCGGGATGGCCAGACTTGGAGGAAAGGAATGAGTTTATCCCGACTCTTCGCCCATCTCCCGATTTGACCAACACTGGTAAAGACTAGAGTTCTTCCGACGACCAAGTCATCTAAAGCGCATTTTTGTCTGCGGTCTCTTCATTCTTCTCCCCTCCCTCTCCTCATGCTTGAACTTTGATGAGGCGGTCATCGGGAGAACTCTAGTAAACACTCCGTGCCTAAAACCACATTGAAATACAATGGTATTGTCGGCCCTCGTATTCAAATTTTCGCTTTTTTTATTTAGCATAAGTGCACAGCCAAAACTGCAAATGACCAACGGAAGACGGAATTATTACCGTCGGAACGCAAAATTTGAATGCGAGGACAATAGGCTTGCAGAAGCGAGGTGCCCACCGACTACGGTCCGGCTATTGTGATGGAGTACTGCGGCAGGACTCTCGATAGGGTCATACTCGACCGGACGCAGACCATCTGTAGGTTATTACCCTGAAGCTACCGAATTCCGCGTAAATAATTATTCAGTTGAGAATGTCTAGGAACAATAATAGTAATAAGGCTGGCCTCTTGCAGCCTTCGCCCTGTTGCACCGATGGATGTTGGAGATAGCAGAGGGACTAGCATACATCCACCAGAAGAACTTCATTCACAAGGACATCAAGCCGAAAAAGTTGGAGTTGGCTCCTCCTAGTGCAGACGGAGTGGGGCTGGGCTCACTGGTGGAATTTGATCGTCAATAATGAGATGTAAAATTCGGAAAAAGCAAGTGAGAAGGCAAAATAAAGAGATTCTTCCTCCCATTCATGACCTTCCCCGTAAATAACGCTGCTATTTCAGTATCCTGCTCTCGGATGCTAGCGTCATCAAAATCTGCGACTTTGGTATTACGCAGGAAGACCGCGGGTCAGCGGGTTACTTATTGAACATTTACGACATTCTGAAAGTGATTTTCCGAGAATTATGAATGAGATTCAGTTTACATTTGAATGACAAGTGAATAGGATAAATAAATTTAGTGTAACGCTAACGGCCAGCGGGACCCCAAACTATCGACCACCTCTGAAGTCGCGCACTAAAAAGGTAGCTGATTCACTTATGCTTGAGAAAACTAGGGAGCGTGAATCGGACCATTTTCGTGGTTATGTTTCATAAGCTTGCCTGTACAGAAATAGCGTGCAGACGAAGTCTATACGGTTGACGAAAATGTTCCGGCATTTGTCTCATTCCTATTTTCTGCAGAAGGCGTAGTGGTATGAAGAGAATCCGGCGAAAGTAGGAATGAGATTATTGACGGAACTTTTCGCCAATAATATCATCTTCCATTACCGTACTCCTGTAGGCCTTCTCGGTCTGCTTATGTAATTCCTGATCTCTTTCATCAGCACGACGTCTACGCGTACGGTGTGACTGTATGGGAGATGATGCGAAGGGACGTGCCGTGGAGGGGCATGACCGAGGAGGAGAGGAAGGTCTACAAGATCAACAAGTTCGTTTTTCTTTTACAAAATAACATTTTAGAATTTTTTTCAGAAATAATCAGAAAAAGAAGTATTATCTCTCCAAGATAATGTTTATCTAACGGAAAAAATTATCTGCACAGCGATGACTGAGTCTACGAATTGACCGCTATCATATTTTGGGGCTATGTTGAGAGTTGCGAGGAGATTCTTAGCAAAGTGGAGCCTTGCCTTCAGTCCGCTTCTTCCGATGCCGCCCACCACGAACCTCTCCAAGCTCCGGACACTCATCAAAGCGTGCATGGCCAACGATGAATCCAAACGGCCACACATGCGCAAGATTATCGAAACGCTGCAGACGATCAGTTTGACCGAGACAAAGGTAGGGATCAATATTTGCCCGTCCTTGGTTAGGGACCTCCGCCACAGCAATACCATAGTGCTTATTTCAGTGGGCAAAGGAACAATTGTTATGGACAGACGACGTCAAATATTGAATGCAGACGAAGACTAATCTAGATTTGGCAAAGAATGTTACATGTTCGATAATAAAGCACAATGAAGTTTATTTTTCTTCTTCGTTGCTTTGATTGTTATTATTATTCGTTCTATCAATTTTGCTAGAGATAAAAAGATTTCTTCAGATTTCCATATGCAACTTGTACATAAAGTTATTTTATTGCATCTTTTCATTCTTGTTTCAGTTGCTTGTCAGCTAGTTAGATAGTCCATCTTAACAATAAAGCAATTCGACTTATTAAAAGCAATTCTAAACACAAGAAAAGAAGCGGAAAATACTTTAGGTACGGTAGTCAGTTCGCGATAGCGTGCATCGTGTGACCTACCGTACCTTGTAACCGTCGCTTCGTCGTGTCTCCGACCCAGCCGCTTTCACTGTGTGATTTTCGAAAGTGTTCAGTTATCACCACCAATCCTTGCATTTCCTTCACTTTTTTTTACCGCTTTTGTGTTCTTTAATTAGCTATTATGCCGCTAATCGTATTCTCGCTGTTACTGTTTCGGAAATTTGCGTAATTTGCTTAGTTAGCAGACTTCAAATTAATTCATTCAATTGAGGTAGTCATGTCGTCCAAGTACCAGAAGAAGCGTAAGGCGGGCGGCGATGAGGATACCTCATTCGAGGGACAGGCAGCTAGGGCGAGGAAGGAGGCGGCCAAGAGGGAGGAAGACGACAGGGACTCGTCCTCCTCTCCCCCACCACCCAAGGCCAAGAGGTAAGCGTAACGTTTTGTTCATCTGAACTCCTCGTATAACTAAGCCCGCGTTTATATTTATTATTATAGCATTGCTAAGGTACGCTGAAGCACTAATAATTATTGAAAAACATCAAGCAGAGCTCGATCGAAGGTTTGGCTGCTGAGAAACATAGCAGGGGAAAAATAGCGTCAAAGGTAGAACCTTAGAGTAGAGTAAATGAGTTTCGTTCCATCAACTAGACGATCTGGCATGCACGTTCCAGAGAATCATTGTGTAACACGGTTGTAAGGATGATTGGTTGAGATTTTCTCTGATTATAGCAAAGACGATAGGATAGTATTAGTTAATCAACCTGGTTCAGTCGCAAGCGCGGGTCTTCTCCCGGTGGAGGGGGCGGGGAGGCTGAGTCGATGTCCATCGAGGAAACGAACAAGCTCCGTGCGTCACTGGGACTAGCTCCCCTCGATGTCGGCGATTCCAAGGTTGGGAATCATATTTTTTGGAGAAATTTGTATATTTTCTTCTTCTGTGAGTGGTACTAAGCTGATCTAGATTCTTTCTGCTTTTTGGGGATCACATGTCTTCGAGAACTCTGCGACTGTTGTTGCATCTATGAAGAGTTTTCACAAAGAATAAAAGGGTAACCGTTCATCTTACGTCCGAAATGAGCCTAGAAGAAAACCGATCAACTATTCTCATTACAGCCCGCGGAGGAGGAGGACGATACTCCGGTGCCGGAGGGCGTGAATATCGTCGTGGAGGACGGAGTCAAGATCCACCACAAGGTTTGGATTTAGTTCATTTCAGATACGCTATACCTGCAATCTTCAACTTATCTCATTCATAGTGTTTTAATGAATGTATGCAACTTCAGGCCGCAGACAATTGGAGTGAGAAGAAGCGCGAGCAGACCATGAAGGAAAAGCTCGAGGTACGTCCACTTGTTTTGCGTGTAATTTGAGATCCCCAAAACCTTTAATTCATTATAAGCATTCTAATTCAATCGCATTTTGAGAAGCACCAGGTTGGCTACCCAGCGTTCGGGGTGTTGCCCATGTATGGTGGCTATAACTTAGCCATAAGCTTGAAAATAATCGTTGGTTCATTCTTAGTATTCAGGCAGCCAAGCAGAAGCGTCGTATCGAGGAGAGGGTTCTGAAGGCGAAGAAACTGGCTGATGAGGAGGAGGACGAGGGGGCGGGGGCGTGGGTGGAGAAGATGAGGAGGGCGGAGGAGGAGAGGAAGAAGGCCGAGGAGAGGGTACGGGATTGGGGATGATCTATTTTTATTTGTTATATTTATATCTTGGTATTTTAAGCAACCTTCGAAAGTATCTCATTCCTTTCTTGCTCGTATGAGGAGAAGTCTTCTCTGCCAGCTATGGTAAATATAGCTAGGTTGGCACTCAAAGATCGTATATTACGATAATACAAATAGGAAGCAGCAGCTCATAATATACACGTGTTTGCAGTCGAAAATGCTTGATGCGATGGACGAGGACTTTGGCGTGTCTTCGCTGATGGACGAGGAGAAGGAGAAGGCGAGGAGGAAGAAGGCTCGGGAGGCGGTACGGCCAACCCCCCCCCCCCCTTTAACATCGTTTTGCTTGTGATTGCGCTGACAAACCACGTCATCCTTTTCCTGGGTTATGTTTCACGGCATATTGAAGAATGGGAGATTAAAGGTGATGAGGATGTCTGGTGCTTATGATCCTCGTAGCTAGCGCGTTATCGGGTTTTGACGGAGTTGAAAAGAGGCCATTTGTATAGTTTCAGCTGAAGAAACGACGCGAAGAGGAGGCGGCGATGACAGCCCACCTTACGGTGGGTCACTCGAAGGCTGCCTTCGCCTCGGGCAGAGATCAGATTCTGGTCCTCGATGATAAAGGTAATATTTATTATTCAATCACTAATTGTTATATTTTTTTGCTAAATTTAATGCATATGTGATGAACAATAAATGTTTAGGAGTCCTGGACGATGGAGAGGAAGTGCTGATCAATCCGAACATGATGGACGACGAGCGGTACAAGAAGAATACGGAACTGAAGAAGCGGAAGGACCGGTACAGGCCATTCGATGAGGCCTACGATGAGTCGGGCAATGTGAGTACGGTAGCTATTGGAGTTGGACGGACGATCGTTGAGCGTAGCACATTCATGGGCACGGACCCGACGGTCGGGTGATAGTCTCCCCCCTCCCCTTTATTTTGTAAGAAACTTAACTTGGTAGGCGCTTTATTCTTCTTGTTTGCCTCATTGGTACGCTAACCAAAACCTCCAGTTATTCACTGGTAGGCTACAGTTCAAAATAATGGACGGTAAAGGGGACCAAGTATGGCGTAGCATCAAAGTGCAAGAATGATCCGAGTCAGGAAAGGAATGTAAAGAGAACAACGAATGTACTTTGGTGACACGCTCATCGATCGTTCGTCGACCTCTACTGGCTATGGGTAGAATCCGGGTTACGGTAGAGTAATACATTATGTGAATAAAGGATGGTCGTAGAACGTATATTGTAATGAACGGGAGAGTATTAGATTGCAGATATGCAGATATAGGAAAACTATGCAAGTGCAAGCCTTGGTAAACGTTCATATTTATGATAGCTTTTTGTAAAATAAAAAAAGGAAATGTTAATTGTCGCATTTCAGGCCCGACCCCAGCAATTGCTCGCCAAGTACGACGAGGATCTCGAGGGCAACCAGAAACAGACCTTCAAGTTGAATGCCAAGGGAGAGGTCAGCCTTTATTTAGCTTGGGATATTATTTTTTCAATTAAAAAAGGGTTAAAATCTTGTACACGCCGAAATGCTACTTATAGTCGGTAGTTGAATATATTGTTAATTTCAGCTAATAACGTGATCTTCAGGTGGACCTGGCGGATGAGGAGGAGGCGGCGAGGGCCGCGGCTCTGAAGGAAATGGCTGGCAAGACCCTCGTCTCCCTCGATATGAACAAGTTCACGCGGGCCTCGGAGTTTTACACGCAGGTGCGCAGGGATTAAGGCGTTCTGGTTCTGTTCTGGAATTGTTTTTTCCCTATTTTTCATCGTTTATCCTGTTATTATTACATGGGCTGGACAGGGAAAGTGCGCGTTTGTACGACTTGCTCATGCGAATTACAGTATGATAATGAAAAAGCGAAGCGCAGACTATTTCCCGTTTCAGGAGGAGATGGTGGCCTTCCGTAAGCCGAAGAAGGGGAACAAGGAGAGGAAGACGAGGAAGAAGCTGGGCAAGGTGCTCAAGGCAGACGATCTCCAGCCACTGGCTGAGGAGGGCGACCGAGGACGGTGGGTAGCCTTGGGAAAGGAAGCAGCAAACGTCATCTTCCTTTTATTTTCATCTTCTATTCCGTGCACGGTGGAGGTAAAATGTGAAAGGAAGATTACGTTTACCGCTTCCTTTCCCAACCCTAACGGTGGGTGATGCTAGGGGACTATCGATGATTATGATGATTAGTTGGCATATTATCGAGGGTATTTTGAGAATTTTTTCGGGAGCTTACTCGTAATTTGCATATTCATAGAGCTGTGCTTTCAGAAGGGCTCGAGGCCGCCACGGGTCGGAGGGAGAGGACGAGTCTATGGTGAAGAAGGAGGAAGAGGAGGAGTCGAGGAAGGTATTTAGGGGATTTGGTCTTGTGGGAAGTTGTGGATGAGAGAGAATGTACTCGCTTTTCTCATGCAGAGACAGAATATGTGGGTTTATTTCAGTTCGAAAGTTGCGGACTGTGAGAGAAAAGACGGAATTGATATTCAGGAAGACGGAGAGCTGGATGAGGTTGATGATGGAGAGGGAGGGAGGATACGGAGGGGATGGAAGAAGGCCACCAAGGTACGGGATTTTCCAAATGAGTTTTCGGTTAATCTAAAAATAAAGATTCATTATTGGTCTTTTTTCACGTATCGCAAGCATTTGCCGTATGTATGCGCTCGTGAAGCTGAAAATAGTGTAGAAATTTCACGGCATTGTAGGGAGCGGTCGATATCGAGGCGCTCAAGAGGCTGGCCGAACAGGAGGATGAGGAGGACTCGGATGATGGTTGGTTGACCAAGTTACTATTGACGAAAAAGTTCCATCAGTAAACGCATTCCTACTTTGTCTGGATTCTCTTCCATTGCTTTCTCGTCGGAAGTAAGAGTGAGGCGAGCGACAGAACGTCTTCCTCAACTATCATACACGGGCAACCCCTTCCCCGCAATATTTTGAGAAACGGGCCTACCAGTGTACGAAATCAAGCCTACCGATTGAAATTTTGTAGGAAATATAGGCCTAGCAAAGTAAAATTCCGAACAAATATGGGCCTACGACCCGTACTTCGGGTCGGTGCCCACGTATGTCATCTATAACTCATACGTGGGTTATAGTTGAGGAAAAGGTTCTGTCGGTCGCCTCTCTCTTACTTCCGACGAGAAAGCTCTCTCTCCCTGTGTCATTTCCCTCGTTCTACAGACCGTTCCGGCCCTACTTTCTCTCTTTTTCTCTGTTCTCTTTACTCCCCTCGTACGCAACGCAGCTCATTTGCGGGGTTTTACAGCCCGCTCTCGATTGACCGTTAGCTTCATCATACGTGGGCAACCTTCTCCGCAGTATTTTAAAAAACGGGCATACCAGTGTACGAAATCACGGCTACCAATTGAAATTCTACAGAAAATATGGGCCTACCAAAGTAAAATTCAAAAAAAGAAATTTGGGCCTACCACCCATACTTCGGGTCGGTGCCCACGCATGCTATAACTATATACAAGATAATCGGATTCTTTTTCTGGATTACGTTTCACCATGATAGAAGAATGAAAACATAACCGTGAAAAACGACTAAGAGGGAACCGCTTTGCCAACCCTGCTCAATTTCATAGTTGTTTCTTTGAACTTTTTACCTCCTCGTTTACCATTTACCTTATCTTTTGCCTGCAACTCATACCAACTACATTTGCTGCGTCTCAGTGTCATACATCCAGGAGTTTTTAGGAAATATTCTCGTTGAAACATGCCATTAGCAACATTCATGTATGCTTCAGAGTGTGGTTAATTGTCTGGAAAAATGTCTGACGGCGATTTACTTCCAGAAGGTGCCGTATTATTGATAGCAACAAAATATTCTGCTACGTATTTCATAGAACAAGTCGTTTGAATTGCCGCCCTACTGTAATCTTCGCTTTGAGACCTACGAGCGCCCGACCTTGCGGGAGTGGTGATCGACGACGAGGCCACCGATGAGCTCTACAGTATGCTCGAGCGCGCCAGGAGGTGCGGAAGATTTATTGATTTTTTAAAATAAATTGTTTTGGTGTCCTACTATCATCTTCCACGGAAGGGTGATAATTATGGAAAAGTATGAAATGAAAAATTAGAATATTGCAGGCTAAAAGAGGAGCAAGCGAGGCCAGAGATGGCCGATCCAGAGGTCGCGGCTCGGAGGGTGAGTTTACATATTAGTACATTTTACGATCTTTTGATGTATGGTCAATAGTGTGACATGTTGAAATATATCGTGGTATTTTATTTTTTAATTGTCCCTTCAGATAGTGGACATGGTAGCGGCCGGTGGCGAGGGTCGTGTGAAGAAGGAAGAGCCGGATGAGGAGGGAGGCGAAGAGAGGATGGAGGTACGAGGGATATAATACATAATATTCACACAAAGGAATGTATAATATTTATGCAAATATATGCTATCGTGCAATTTATGCATACATTTGTGTGGGGAATCGGAAAGCGTCCAGTAAGCAGATGAAACGGAACTTTTTAATGTGTTTTTTTCTGTGATCAAAATTTTAATTATGGAGATTGCAGGTCCCCGCGGATGACGTCATGTGCATCGACTCGACGATGGAGTACTGCCGAAATATTGGTTAGCTTTTTTCTGTTTTTTTCAGTTTGCGATTCGTATTCATTTCACAGTTTATAATGCGATGCATTAAAGGCGAGCTGACATCGTACGGTTTCGTCGGAAACCGAACCGATACGATCGACACGTCGAGTCTCGTGAAGACCGAGGAGAGAACGAAGGTCAAGACGGAGGAGGGAGTCGACGAGTTTGAGAGTGTACAGTAAGTTGTGGGGGGCGGGGGGGGGGGTTACGGTAGGCTCACGAAATCACCCGATCTGAATGGATAGCCGAGTTGCGAGATTCTGTAGATCATAGCACGGAGTTCAGCTTACTAGTTCTTGTTATGGTTACGTTTCATGTAAAGCTTGAAAACAGTCCGTTATGTGATTCAAAATGAAACATAATCACTAGAGCTCGCGAATCGATACCATTTAATCCAATTCTAATGTGTTTTCTGTTTTCTGAAGTTATGTTTCACACTGTACTTATGAGGAAGGGATTCTCCGATAATGTTGACAGTGAAACGTAACTGACGAAAATCGGCTATTGGTATCGATCATACATGGGAAACCTTCCCCGCAATATTTGGAGAAGCGGGCCTACCAGTGTAGGAAATCAAGCCTACCAGTTGAAATTTCGTTGGAAATATATGCCTACCAAAGTAAAATTCCGAACAAATATGGGCCTACCACCCATACTTGGGGTCGGTGCCCACGTATAGTCTAGAAAATCGGAGCGTATAATTCGTGATTCCGCCGCTACGGTGTTTAACGATTTTTTCACGCTTTGAAACGATGCCATTACGATCCAAGACAAGATATCAGGAACATGTATCGCTTTTTGTGGTCAGGATTTCCTAGAGTTTCGCATAGTACAAATTAGAATTTGATAAGATCGGTTTGAAAGGCACCGGAATCGGCGCTACGACCGGAACGATTATATCTTCGATTTTTCTCCACTATATGGTATCGATTCGTGGGCTCTAATAATCACTATAAAAGAATGTGCATAGGGGAGTCTGTTTCTTTTTAGGAAATGGAAGCGCGCCCAGGCGGAGCGTGAGCGAAGAAAGAGAGCACGAAGGGAGGAACGAGAGAAGGCGAGTGGATCGAAGAACCAGAAGGTATGGTGGAGATTATGTGATTATTGTATAATTATTATTCAAATTTATGCTAAATAGCATTTCAACAAGGGTAGCAGTTCAAAAATTCCGCCTCGAGAGGGTGCATTTTACGAATAGACTAGTGGGGTAGGACCAAGTTGTGGTTATCGATTAATTTATAAAGGCTTCCTTCTTTAGGGAGGCTGGCAGGACGGAAGCCGTGTGGATTCGGACGATGAGAGGGACATGGCTGAGGTGGCCGATCGACTCAAGGTAGGAAGGGGAGGCGGGTTACGGTAGATTGTGGGCAAGGAGTACGGTAGAGTGTGGGGGGGTATGTAGTATCGTTTCGGAAGAAACTCTAATGTAATCTGATTTTTCTGGATTGAACGAATACATGAAGCATAACCACGAAAAATAAATCGAATTCGCGGCGCTATTGTGGAAGAGGGGGTTACGGTAGTTTAGGATAGGCAATGTTTATTTAAAATGGTGTGCTTTCCAGGAGGAGGACGACGACAGTTCTGAGGAGGAAGAGTACATGAACGTTCTGGGAGACGAGTCGGACGTCCGGAAGGTTATTTATTTTCGGCTTACTTTCATATCTTCGTCTTCTGATTAGCTGTGACTGGTGGTAATATCAACGGATCGCGCATTATGAACATGCGTGTGCAGCTTTCTCGATCGTAAGGCGCACAAGACCGTAGATGATGCAGTTTGCCGAAGACTGGCCGACATTGGGACGGCCAAGGGTATCCTGTGAAAGAACGATTTGCCCGTTCCTCGGTATCCGAGAATTCGCGTATCATACGCGGTCAACCTACCAGTGAATAACTTGAGCTCTTGGTTAGCCTGCCAATGGGGCATCTAGGATAATAAGGCGCCTACCAAGCTATGTTTCTGATAAAATGAGGGGGGGCCTACCACCCGACCGTCGGGTCCGTGCCCACGTATGTTGCGTATGCTAATAGCCGGAAATCACAGGTGGTGAAAGGTGCGCAGCCCGCGAGTTTGCCGTTTCTGGAAGGGAGTATATTCTTCGTGGTCCTATTGTATGACAATGATTCGTATCTTTCGATGACTAAAATATTCCATAGCTCTTTCGGTGTGTGTTTCACCATAGATAAAATAGTACGTCGGAAACGACCTAACCAAGGCACTTTCTCCCGTGAAAATTTGGAGAATCAAGGCACTTTTGCTTCAAATAATATCATTTTGTATCAAATTATGCTGAATTTAATAGTTTCTAATGTGAATCAAGGCACTTTTATCAGACAGTTTACGAAAGAATCAAGGCACTTTGAAGATCTACGACGTGACTATTTTATCTATGTGTTTCACGATCATATGTGAGCGGCAACGTGAAATTCGGGTGGTAGGACCAAATTTAACTTTATCAGGATTACATTTACTTCAAAATTGCGCTGAATAGACTGACTGACGCTGATTGTGGGATTTTTCTCGACTCAAAATCAGGCCGAGAAGGCGAGGCCCGCGTATGTTCGCCAAGCTTACCAACGGCAATTTTCTAAGAATTTTTAGCCTACCTTATTTTTTTTGACAATAAAGCCGTGGTGAGGTGAGGAGGGTGAAACATGGCCAGCGAAAGGCAAGCACCCCCTCCCCCCTAATGCTCTCGTATTCTCTCTATTGCAGGGCGTGGGTAACATGCTGAAGCTGGCGGCGCAGAAAGGATACCTGAACGACCCGAATGCGAAGAAGCACGGGGGCCAGTCGCTGGAGCACCTGCAGAACAAGAGAGCGACGAAGCTGGAGGCCGAGCGATTGTCAGTCCAATTGGACTATCGTCTTATTCCTAGCTTCAGCTATGCGTGTTACAAAAATCGGTTTTATAACATAGTGTCTAATTAGGGTGCTTTTGCATTTACGGAGTTTTTCGTTAAATTAGTATATTGCAGCGACATCGAGGACAAGTACGTGAAGAAGCTGGAGAGGATGGGCACGACCGGATCCGGGCCCGTCCGCTCATTCCCGGAGAAGAAGGACTACAAGCCGGATGTGCGTTTGGGGGATTTACCGGAAACTATGACGGGATGGTGCTTATTCGTGGAAGTGGAGATGAAATTACGGTGTAATTCTGGGACAGTGTATAAGGCAGATTCGGGGCAATGGCTAGAGAGTTGATAGAAGGTTCGAGAACGTTATGATTGCAGTTGGTGATCGAGTACGTGGATGAGAAGGGCAGAGAGATGGACCCGAAGGACGCCTTTCGTGTTATGTCCTGGAAGTGGGTTCTTGCCCTATGTTTTTTTTTGCAAAAGCAACTTTGGTTTTGTGTATATGAATCTGTAGTTTAGTGGGTCAGTGATAGCAATCATAATGTTAGCTGATATGGTGATTTGCAGGTTCCACGGTAAGAAGCCTGGGAAGAAGCAGATTGAGAAGCGGTCGACGAAGATTGAGAAGAAGGTGAGGGGAATTGAGATTTTGGAATATTAGGGGGAATAGGGAATATCTGACTATGCAATAATTTCTCTTCTCTTCGTACGCAATCTGTAATATGTGTTGGATTGAGTTTGGGTGGGGGAGGTTCTTAGGAAATTATGTTTTTGTTGTAGTGCGTCTTTTTGCTTGGAGATATTGCAAATCGAGCTTGGCCTTTTGCCATTTTTAAATGTTTTTTGTTGTAAAAAAACTGTGCCTTTTCAGGAGATTATGAAGAAGATGGACTCGTGGGACACACCGCTTGGAACGCTGAACAAGCAGATCAAGAAGCAGGTACGGTAGCGGCTCCCGAGTGGAAAATTTGAATTTGATTTTGGCGGGAGATTAATGTGTTCGTTGCAGGAGCAGCTGCAGACACCGTACATTATGCTGAGCAACAAGTCCAGGCAGTAAGTTTGGGGGGAGTGGGCGGAATTATCTTCATTCGGTTTCACTTCACTCAAGGAAGAATAAAGCGAAAATGTTTTATCGCATCTTTTATTGGACGATTGACAAATGATAATTGTTTTATCGGTTATGATAAGTAGTTTGGATAATGTTTTCACCAGTTACCCATTTGATGCTCTACTTTTGCAGTTTTCGATTATATCAGCAGATCTCTCAATTTGCAATAATTTCAATATTCTCTTTCAGGACCGAGCTGAAGAAGGAGTGAGCGGGCACGGAAAAGATTCGCAATTCTTTCACAGACAAAAAAATGTTTATCAGTCTCGTTTCTCTTCGAAATGTTCTATTCGTGTTTCTTGGCTTTGCATTCGTTATTCGATGTTTGTAGACCACATTTGTTGAACAAAAAAATAAAGTAATTTACAATTACTCTTAAAGAGAGAAGTTTTGAAAAGGTTACGGTAGAACAAAAGTTCAGAGCCGGAGAAAGTACATTCCGGCGAATAGACATAAACCGTGATTTGGAAACGTCGTCCGGACACACCACGGGAGGAACGCTTCTCGAGTTTCAAATTGTTTCGCACGTTTTTCCCTCGCATTTCGCCACTTCTTGCTAGATTGGCTAGAAATGCTGAAATCGGACCTTCCTGCGCTTCACGCAAAGTGTATAGGTGTAGCGAAATTATTTATTTTGACTAGAGTATAGTTTTCAGTAATTTCATATCTATTACTTTTATGTTTGTTTAATCTTGCTACTTGCTAGTTTACTTCATTCAAATTGCGGCATGGTATAAAATATACAAAATGTAAATATGTCATTACTCATTCGCTCTCGCTCGTCCCTCCAGCGCGGGAGAGAAGAGCTCCCGAGTTGAGTCCGATCATCAGGTTTGCGTGGTTATGCTTCGTTAATGGTACGATGTGAAAGTCGTTTCATAACCGACTTCTGAAAACTAAGCGTGGGAAGAACATTAAAAAAGCTTCATTCATGCTTTATAGTAGCTCTTCGTGGTAACCGATCTTTCGTCGGCGCGTTTTGCCGCGTTGTATTTGCGGCTGAGATTATCTCTCGTGTAGCAAGCCCTTCTGATTGTGTACTCTCTGTCTGAACTGACCCTTCCCTTGTATAGTTGCCGCAGGCAGTGGGGGGTGACTCTTAGGTGGCACCGCTTTTAGACTGCTTTGAACATTTTGTTTTGGTCGGGTTCAATAAATTGTATTGTGTGTGGTGGATTATTCTTTAAAATTAAAATTGGCAGTTTTGAGATGAACTAAAATGCTTTATAATATGAAAGGCGTCATACACGCTCGTTCGTCATGCGCATGCGGTCTCCTTGGCTCTGGTTGATAAGCGCCGTTTTGCCATATATTTTCCTTCTAATCTCGCACACTAGCAGAGTGACTCAGAGGAATAATTCCAGGCAATCGCTTGCAACACCGATAAGCGTGTGAATCAATGCGCATCCGAGTGTTGATCCTGAAACTTTCGTTTCCGAACAGTCTCAAGAAAGATAGAATCGGCTGTCTTGCACTTTACCGTATTTCTCTGCTGTCCAGTCTAGACTTTATGTGAAATGGTTTCTCTCATGAACGTAGTCGTAATTTACCAGCATTGTAATCGTAGCCTCGACTCGCGTATATATTGCTCTCTCAATTTTTCCCGTCGACCCTCTACTATCGAATTATTATTTATGTTTGTCTTGCAGAAGTGCATCTCTTCTGTCATGGCCCAAGTTGCAGCGGTATCGAGCTCGCAGCAGAACGCAGGTACAAATTATTTTTTAGCGAATTTATTTCTTTAATAATTAAAAAAATTATTACTGTTTCTCGATCTAAGTGGACAGTTAGGTATTGTGAAAAAAATAAAATTTAGCATTTTAATTTTAAATATTCTAAATAAATAAAAATCGAATTTGAAGGCATGGCCACGTCGTGCTCTTCTACATCTTCCGCTGCCTCGGGAATTACGGCGATCAATTCAGTGAGTTGGCCGGGGGCATTTCAGAGTGGGTAGATTGATAGTCAGAGAGAATGCGGTATGGTAGAACTGGGAAGATGATGAAATGAGACGGTAGAGATAAGCAGGGGGTTTCTTTCTGACGGTTTCGGTGGCCGTACTTGCCAGTAGGCGCGTCTCGGCATTTGTGGAAGCGTGAAACTGGGATAAAGCACCATAACTTGATAGGCAGCCTTAGGTTGTGGTTCTGGAATGGGTATTTCAATGAAATATAATGTCGGAAATAACGACATGTTCTAGCTTGCGAATGGGCTAAAAACTTTGCGTTTTTTTTTCTTACGGCGGTCAGCCTCGTCTTTTTCTTACATTTTTGCACCAACCATTTCATATATGTGCAGAGTTATCGACAATTTGTTTTCGACTGGTCCTACCAAAGCATAAATTTACGTCGTGTCCAGCCTACCAATAAGGGTTTTGAGCAATGTGCGGCCTACCAAGCTATTTTACAAAAGTGGAGGCCTGCCACCCGACTGTCCGGTTCATGTATGAACCTTTTTCTATTTTAGAAGCTAATATTAGCATAACTTGATCGCCGCAATTAATTTTATGGTCGCTGTTTCTCCCGAGTTACCATCTTACCTACATTTTTTTCGCAGCATTATATCTCGAGGTGATCCTACCGGGAGAAATGAGGCGCGATGGCCATTGCCGGCCGTAGTCCTGATGAGATGGCGGTGGAATCTCTTTGATCTCTCTTCCCGGTCGTGTTCCGTATTCCCTCTCAATCTCCCTGTTCCCCCATCTTATCCCTTATTAGAGGATAGACCACGGGGAACATGACGAGATAAGAGAAGGAAAGAAGGCGGCAAGTCCCCCCCCCCCTCCATCCCTGTATGGACCACCATGTTATCTGTGTGATCAGTGGGGAATATTAGGGGAGCTAAGCCGCTGTCTAGCCACTTCCGGTGTATTTCCATTCAAGCACCTCCTTCTCCTCCGTGAAGAGTGCCGCGATTTCTGAAGATTTGCCCCTGGGTCCAATTTGTAACGGCTTTCGCCGTTGCGCTGGTCAAGTATCTTGCGAGCTTTGATGAGATTGATGAGATGATCGACTATGATTTGGTGCATTGTCGAGGGATCTATGGTAGTATTCGTGGTTCCGAATCTAGTCTCTCACTGTTAACCACGCCTTCTCGTCTGCTATGTTGTAGATTGGTATCCCAGGGGGGAGGTCTTGATCGTAATTAGTACTTGCGTATAAGTCGTCTCCCGTATGTGTGTGTGTGTGAGTGTTGTTTGTCCATCTCATTGTGCACTTTCTCTCTCTCTCTCTCGCCCCTTTACCCTCCGACTCTTCGCCTCCCACTGATCCACTCATTGGTCAAAGTGATTAGAGGCACCGGAGGGGAAGATGAGGAGATGAGAGGGAGGAGAAGAATACAGAGGAGAATGAGAGAAGAGGGGAGGAGGAGGAGATACTGCATCAGTGAAGGGTGCTATCTGATCGGGGAGTGTGTGGGGAGCGGATGAGATGAGACGGATCGACCGTCTCATCCGGATCCATCAAGGCTCATCTCCTGAATCCGGGCTAGAAAGCCCGTTATCATTGTCGCTCGCGATAGTCACCTTTGTAACCCATGATTTGGCGAGTTTTCTCGTATCACTCGCGTATTTGCACGGCACTCACACGCTTTTGAAGGAAGTGTGGTTTGGCCTGCGACTGTCGTGGCTTTTCTTGATGGTGGTATGCTGTGACTCGCGTCGCGTTGTAGCTTGTATCGTTTCATGCGTTTTCACGACCTTGTTGTAATTGAAGAACTGTCCTGCTATGTTGTGAAATATAATACAATCATCAAAAGGCACGCTTTCGACACTCCTACTGTGGATTTTCCAGCGATCTCTTTCCTAATTCGAGTCTGGCCCAAAAGTGGCTTACGTGCGCTCCACACTCGGTAATTGAGTAGTCTCTCGCATCATTATGGACCGCCGCCCGGTCGAACTCTTTTATACTGGAGAGTGCGAAGTCCGAGAGGGGTGCGCCATTATCCTTCTTCTCCTTTTACTCGCTTAATTGAACTTCCGGGAACGTTGGTTCGTAATGGCCGCCACTCCCGGCTTTTCTGTATATTCTATCAACTTGCTAAGATAGAATAAAAGGGTATCATCTGCGAGAATAGACAACAGCTATCTGCATAAGGAACCATCGCGTACTCTACATACTATATTGTGTACCTTACAGTAATTCTTTGTGAACTATGGCAGGCGATCTTCTTGTTTTTCTCCGCGGGTAGAACCGTCAAATGGTCATTGATCCGTTGTGCGTGTGCTCTTCAGTCTTACAGTTAGAAAAAGTGAAACGTAGGAAATGCCGGGAGAGGGAGAGGAGCGACGTGTGGCGCCCGGAGGTTAGCGTGGGTACCTGTGCCCGCGAATGATTAAGATTACTGCTTTTGGTGATCTCTGATTATATGAGGGCTCCTGCAAAAATTTGAGGGGAACACTAGGTCACGTGTGCGGAGACGTGGAGACAGGTAGCAACTACCCCACTAAATGTACTAGACAGACAGACATACAGACAGATGGGTGGTCGGTGTTGTTTGCCCCGATCTCTCTCGCGATATGCATAGGAAATGTGCACGTATGCTTGCTCGTCTGCTGAATTGTGGCAGGCATTACTGTATGGGGTGTTAGCTAATGTCAGCGTGCTTTGTGTGGTCTTGACCCCCTTTCTTCACCTACCATCTCCGTTGACTCACTTGTAAATCATGAATTTGATTGACTTCCTGTCTCGGAAAAGTCACGGTGCGTACTGTATGGCATGATCATGCGTCGCCCCTAACGGAGTAGCTTGGTTCAACCTGTGGGCAGTATAAGCTGTGATAGCATGGTATTATTGACCTGTCCATCACGCAGGAAACAGGCTGGATAACGTTATGAGCGGTGGTCTTACCCAACGATAGGTTGCCCATAGTCGGGAAGGCTCTTCAAAGAGCCATTCCTCGATGGCCCACTGTCCGGGGGTCTTCCGCATCGTCGTCGTCGTCGTCGTCGTCTTCTTCTTCTTCTTCTTCTTCTGCTTTCTCTTTCCCTCTTTAGTCACCCCCCCCTTCCCCGCGTCATTAGAGAGCCGAGATCAGGACTAGCCCAGGGGGGAGAGGGAGAGGGGATCTCTCCCTCCCCTCGCTCCCTCGCAGTCATTCTCTCATTAGAAGGGGACGGAGAACTCGTCGAATACGACGGAGGACGCACGCGCGCGTCCGAGAGAAGTTCGCACGTGTAGGAGGGGGGAGGGGGAGGGATGCCATCGGGAGGGGGAGGGCCGAATTAGGGAAGGCGACTAGTGGGCCTTCCATCCTGTTGCGATCCAAGTTGTGCTGATCGCCCAGCTTATCTTCTACGCTCGTTTTATCCTCCGTGATTATCATTATTCAGCCGTTTTCTTCATGCCGGTTAGTGGTTAACTGCACTAACCTTTGTTAGTTGTTCGCCGTGGTCTGATAGCGGCTCTGCAGCATCCATGCAAACGGGTACTGTTCGGCGGCTTTCCCGGTGTGCTTTGTCCCGAACACATTCAGTCGTTTGTGTGTATGCGATGCGTGTGTTCTCCTCTCGAGGGAGGAGCTCCTCTCTAATTACTTGGTTGTCATCTACCTCTCTTCTGGAAGACAAAGGGACGATCGAGAGCAAGAGGGTCCAGCCACTTGAGTGTGAAGGCAGACCGTGTGGAATCCCGGGGAGTACTCGTACACCTGTAGGGGAAGCTAGTTAGTTGTCGAGAGAATTGGCGGCCTGTTGTTTGAGATGGAAAGGCGAAAATACTAGACTACTAGAGTCATGTTCGTCATTCGTCCTTGGTAAGAAGACGCGTCTCGGCTGGCAATGATGGACGAAGAAGGCATACTCTTAGCACTGTCTGGTCAGTGAAACGGCTTTTTGCCCTTTACTTTACTATGTGTCTATGAATGCATCATGGGCTATGATTAGAGCATACGATTCGCGTCTTTTTGATGAATAAGTTTCACCCAAACCTATATAAGCGATGGGTCTGCCATTTCATATACAGCCTGAAACATAATCACTTCGACAACGCGAATCGTACGTTCTAGCCATGATCTGACAGCTTCTTCTATCCCCCCTCTGCATAGTATTCCCGTGCAAGATGGTTCGGTGGTCGATCTAGCCTCGGGCAAGCAAGCCCATCAGTCGCATCTCCTCCCCCCTCTTGCGCATACATTACATGCCCCCGTAGAAGCGGTGTGCTCTTTCTTTCGCTTTCTCTTTCTGCCCCTGCATGGCTACTGGTATCGCTCGTGCGGCACTATAGCGTCATTGCCTCCTTTCCACCCTTTTCCCTCTCGCCGCTTTCCCCCATGGATTGCTGTGGGCAGAGGACGTCTTCCCCTCCCTGCCCCTTTGTGTTCTTCTCGATTGACTGTGATCTGCGGTAATTGCGACTACGATTACTTGGGGGGAAAATGTGTAGGGAAGGACAGGAGTATTCCACGGTAATAACACCGCAAACAACACCTCGGGACTCGTTCCTTTGCACGGTTTCTCCTTGTACGGCGAGATGATCGGTCGTGCACTAATGATCACAGTACATTTTAATAAATCGGTCATTCACTCAACTATGCTATCTGCTATGTTAGCGTCTTGATGTCTCGAGTGCGCCGTACTGGCCAAACTAGCGCTCGACTCTCTGCCTACAGTCATCCAGCTTCTCTGGTGACCGTAATCGGAGCTGACACAGCCTTCCAATTAGGCTTAATCCCCTGGATTAGCGCACGGTTCTCCAACCTCTCCCCCCACTTCTCAGCACTTTCTCTAGTTAGCGCAAGGCCTGCTCGGCTCAATCGTCTCCCTTCCTAATCCGTATCGTCTCCTATCCACTTCACGTGGATCACGAACCTTCCGCATGCATCTGCTCTCCTCTTCTCTTATCCCCTCTCCTCCCTCCCTTCCCTTCCCTTCCCTTCCTTCCCCTATCTCTCGCCGCATTCTATACCTCCTCCCACCCTTTCCACTTGACTCGCATTGAGCCCCCTCTACTGAATCGGGTGATTCGGTTCCATTTCCTTGCTCTTCTTCCCCCCTTTAATAGTGAAAGGTCTGAGCTACTGTGAGCCTCCCCCCGTCATGAACTGTCGTGTAACCAGTTGGCCCCCTACCGTATCTTCTTTCCACCTCTGCCCCTTTACCTCGCAAGCATACACAGGAAGTTGTTGTTGTTGTTGTTGTTGTTGATATATTTTACAGCTGATTTCCCTGTACATTCAAAAACATCTATCTTACCGTGCAATCGTACAACCGCGCCCAATTGTGCTCTCGATTTCACACGCTCCATGAATGTTTCTCTTTCCAAGCCCTTCTTCTACTCGTCCTCACTCACTCTCTACTCTCTTTCCTGTTGAATAGTTGCGCCTCTCACTCGCGCGCTTTCTTGACCGAGAATAGAGTAAAGAGTGTGGTTTTTGCGGAGACAGGCACTTTTGTATAGGCCGGGTAAGGGAGGGGTACAATTTCCGGCGATTTAGTCGCGCTTACACTGTAGGATGTCTTGCTAGACTCGTGCACACTGTTTCGCTTTCTTTTTGTCTTTTTTTTGTTCTGCCTTTTTTCCGAAAAGTAATATCTGCTCCATACATGGGCAGCCTTCCCGGCAATATTTTGAGAAACGGGCCTACCAGTGTACAAAATCAAGCCCACCAATTGAAATGTTGTAGGAAATATAGGCGTAACCAAGTAAAATTCCGAACAAATTTGGGCCTACCACGCATACTTCGGGTCGGTGCCCACGTATGATCTGCTCAGCAACTGCTAACATTTAGACTTCCTTGCCAGATGGATTACCGTGTGCTTTGTAATTCATACTTAGTGTTTCTAAAATCGCCCAAAACCTGCGCACCGGGCTCGTCTTCAGCGTCTCTTCGCGCTGTTCTCGCATGGTGATGACCCAAGAATGGGAATCATTAGTGGATCACCGCTCCTCTTGCCCTCCTCTTGCACAGGGATTAGCCCCCCGATGACACTGTGTTGTGGCTGACCGAGATTGTTGTCCTCCTCCTCCTCTCTCTCCCTTTAAGGGTCATTCCAAGTTCGGATCCCCCCCTTCTCACTTGAGGGGTAAGCACCGTAATGGAGGGGAGATCGTCTCCCTTGTATACGGTTCGAGATTGTGGTTATGCCTACCGATTAGGAGCTGCGAATCGCGGTCCTGGAACCACTTTGCATTTACGATCACTTCATCCCTAAATAGGGGCGTGATCGTGAACCAAATGTGGTCTTGGTCCAGGGCGAACTTGAAGTGAACTTTGCGTTATGGGCATAGCCTATGAGCCATCCATAAATTGCATAAACTCTATCTGCCTATAGAAGGCTCGCGTACGGCTGAATGCGCCGAGTAGTAGCAAGTAGCGCCGTACTATGCCTATGTCCATTCATCACACACGGCACGGCCCTCGGGCCCCGTAATCCGCGGTAATACGTTGTTTTGAAAGGCTGCGAAGCGCGCGCTCTGTGGACAGGTTTGCCTCCCGATTGCGCCCTCGGGCAGCCCCTTCCGCCCCTTTATGAGAGACGGCTCTCCCGGATGGTAACTGCCGCCCGAACTCTCGCTTTCGGTCCGGCCTTCGTATCTACTCCATACACGTGCACCTTTACCGTCAATTATCTTAACCTGGGGACTACCAATGTATGAATTGTGGCTTTTGTTAGCCTACCAATGAGGAATTTGATATAGTCTTGCGCCTACCAAGTTAGGTTTCTGTCAAAATGAGGTGCCTACCAGCCGACCGTCGGGTCCGTTGCCCATATATGACGAAGCGTTTGCTGTATGTGTTGTTTTAGCAGCTTAAGAGCTTTCTCTGTGAAAGTAGCTAGGTAATGGCTATGATGAGTGTAAGCCTCGTTTGTTTTCTCATATCCTGCTGTGACTCGCTAAACTTTACCTGCGTTCATCGATCGCATTCCTGGTGAGGCCAAATCCGGATGCCATATCTGCACAGGGGCGTAGTGCAAGGAACGAGGTAGAAGTGGAGAGGTGAAGGAGAGAGTGAGGGAGACTAAAACGATCATTATCGCGGATGAAGGATGAGGTGCTCTTCCGATGGGGGGGGGGGGGGAAAGCAGAAGGAATAGGGGGTTTAGAGGGAGAAGGGGAAGATGGATAGGGGGCGAACGGGTTATACATGGTGATG
>LS831190.1:45275-57288 GCA_900490955.1 Micoletzkya japonica
GGTGAGAGCAACGGAGCTAATTGGGTCTGCGCAGGCGGGAGCCATTCCCTGTGTGCGCACGCATCGCCTCCGCCGCGACTCCGTTAAGGAGCGTGCTTTGGTGATCCCGACTTTGATTTTACTTAGTGCGTCCTTCGTGATTATCCGTCTACAGCATCATCTTGTAATGAGGGTCTCGTATAGCCTCAGCCTATTCGTCTGATCCGTGTTCTGTAGAGGCAGATGATCTGTACTTCTAACTCATTCAAAGGGGGGGGGCTTGAAAAGCACTGTAAGCTGTGTAGATGGAGATGAGGCCCGTCCAGAAGAGGATGTGTGCCATCAGGCAGACTCTCGCTCGGTCCAGCTTTTTCCTCGCAGTCCATCCCCTGTGCCTATCCTCGCCCTTGAATGGCTCTATCCTCTCGGCCCTGTTCCCCTTCCCCTCATCTTCTGCACGAAGTGTCTTTCTGAAAATGGCTTACCAACCTAAGAAAGGGAGAAGAGAACGGCGCTGCGATGAGGAATACGTTGCTTTCTTCCCTTTTACGCTGTCCGCGAGTCTGCTCGGCTCTTCATCATCTTAGCTTTGTAGTTTAAAGTTGGTTTATCATTGCCGTCTTTGCCCACGCCCTATTCATTAAAATAAAGCCGGAATCAAGCATACGTGGCTACTTGATCACACGGTTTGGTTGTGTAACCCTACGCGCTTTCACATATCGAAATGCGAACGCCTAATTCACCTGTACCTACCTACTCTAGATCGTCAACGGCTTCCTCATTCCTCATCATCCCCCGCCCCCCTTTTTCCCGCTATCAAAACGATTCGTTCTCTTCTTCTTCTTCTTCTTCTTCTTCTTCTTCTTCTTCCCAATGGCGTCACCGTGCCCGTTCCCTCCCTCTCATTCCCCATCTTCGTTCCCTTTCTGTCTGTATGAAGGACGACGAAGCAGAAGACACAACATTTCCCGTCGTAAAGGACGGCGCTATTCGGCTGCTGCTGAAGTGTTATGCTTCGGAGGAAAGGGTTGCTGATTAGGCATGAGTGAGCGAGCCTTTCTGACAGCGACCACCTTGAATTGCTTGCGATTACGCCTATTCAGTTTTAACTTAAACTCGGCGGTTGTCGGGTCTTTCGCAGTCATCGCGATTCTGAAGCTATTTATTTATTCGCCGTGCGCATACATGGGCTAGAGTTGTCCTCAAATTGGTGCAGGCAGCCTCACGTAATTAGAGATAATCAAGCGCAGCAATCCTAACCAGCCGTTTACTCTATGATTCTGGAGTGCAGACGGCAGCCATCCTAACGACCGATTGCACAATCGCACCCATGCGTTAATGTATTATATGGCCGATTGTCGGCTGATTTAGCAGTGCTAATTGATTGCGTCGCAGTCTTCTCATGCATCCATGCGCGTAGCTAGAAGTATCGTGATTAGAGCGCTTTTATGTAGAAATGTTTTGGCCGAATTGCTCGACTGCTCGACTGGTTACCCGCAGTCCCGGCTCGCCTATGCTTCTTATCGTGCCCGACTCGGTTGCTCACTTGACTTCCGTCTCCCAGCCCCGCCTTACTCATAGTGTCGTGTGATCTCTCTCGGTCATCTCTCAGTCAATTGTCTCTCCTTCCATCTCCATGTCGATTGGCCGCTCTTTCCCCTACAGAATGTCCCCGTGATGCTCTCTCCTCTCTCTTCCTGCCTTTCCCTTCCCTCGACGTCGTGCTTATCAAAATGTACACAAACAGTATGCGGCTCGCATCAGAAGAGAGGGGGGAAGAGAAAGAGGTCCCATGTTGTTCCAACGCGTCTATCGGCCCTCTTTCCGCCTTCCGGCCGATGATGGGCTCTGATTAGTCGGTCGATGACTAATCTTCATTTCCCAACTTTACCTGTAAGCTTGAACATTTGCCGTTGAAATAAGCATCATATATGGCATATTTATAGTGCTGCATCTAGAGAATCCACTAAAGTTTGTTGTGCTTTCTCTATATGTGTCGCTTTATGAGTGGAATAGGGCGTGGAGGGGTATAAAAAGAGACAGAGAGAGCATTCCTGAGCGACGTTTTGATGGGCGGTGCACAGGGCTCGGGCTGATAATAGCGAGGTAAAGCGAGAGACAGATAACGAGCTTATGATAGGGAAGCTCGCTTTGTGGTTGGATAGCGGATCGCGATAGGAGTAGAAGGAAAGGCTCATTAGGATTCGCTTATGCAGTCTTTTCCACACGGGTATGCTTTTTTCTGGGATATCGTTTACTTTTGGAAAGGCAGCTGTGAGAAGATTCTGTAGGAGTACCCGAAAGCTGATCAAGCTGAGTGCCAGCTTTGCTTGGCCGCGGTCTTTCTCTCTCGTGTATTGGACGATCCTCATATTTAGCTGCCCATTGTCTCCTCGTGGTTCTTTGTGTCGAGTGTTATCGAATGCGCGAAGCTTCCAGCTTATTGTTCTTATAGCTATCGAGGCTCAACTTGTACACAGCGAAATGCTCTAGTGGACAGGCTCTGTATGGATAACTTACTGCAGTAGCCCATCCGAAGTCCATCAGTTTAGCTATAAAAAAATAGCTGCAACCGTGTCCACCTGATGAGGTATACCGTAGTGGATGGTGACTTGTGGTCGCCAACCCGCCCACTAACACTAGGAGGGAGACTAAGCGCTTCACGTGCTTCTCTCTCTCTTGTCGTTCAGCCAAAGAGGCTTACCATTGAGAACTCTGCCGCGTGACTCTTGTCAGTAGATCACTCTCGCTCGGCTGTGGACTCTTGCACCGGGTTGGCGCCATTCCTGGTCACAATCTGGGCTAGGCATGACCACCACCAATTCGATCATCGAGTAATCGAGGTTTTCACCATTATGCTAGACAGATCAGTATCATTCGAAGCACGTAGAGATTAGTGTGTGACGGCAATCTGACAGTGCGTTGTCATGTCGAAACCTGGGCTGACGCTTCTTGCGAGTGACTAAGCCCTCCTCTTTCTCGTCCTTATCACCCTCCGACTTTGCCGACTTGCTGACTGCCACCCCTGGAAGGGACGAGAAGGAGCGAGAGGAGTTGGAGGCACTGATTTTATTGAGAGGAAGAAGGGTTAGCTGGTGGATTACTGTAGCATTACTGCAGTACTTGAACAAGTTCTGCGGTAGGTACCCATGCCCGGCTGAGCATAGAAAGCGAAGAGGGAGAGGCCTCGGGGTTGAGTCATGGTGGCCCAGCCTGTGAAAGAGCGATGGATGGTTAGATGGATGGCGATGAGCTGGCATCACCCTCTTTCTTTCTCTATTCTCGCTCTTCTCTCTTCTCTTCCCTGCTTCTCCGTTTAGTCGGCTAGCTATCTATGGCTGACTAACCCTACTGTTCCTCCTTGTCCTGTTTACAGTTCATTCGCGTCTTTCCTGATCATGATTCACTGGGCTCGTAATAGGAAAGATCCGATTCAAAGGCTTTTACTCATTCCCTCAGCTGCATTCGTATACAAGTCTGCAGTGTCGCTGTGAATCGGCGTCTTGCCTTTGAAGCCCCCGTCCTCCTTTCTCGATCTCTTCTTCCCCATCTTCCCTTTGAGCATTCCTCCCCCCCTCATTCCTAGTCATAGCGCACATCGCATTCACTCGAAATCGTAAGAGAGACGAACGAGCTTTATCTCTATCTCTATTTCTCTTCTCCCCCCCTCTCAACCTCTACTCCCCCTCCCCCTCTTCCCTCATGCGGCGTACACCTCACTTTCGCCCTCGGCTTCCTCCTCTTCTCTTCCCTTCTTTTTCCTCTCATTCACCCTCGGTCCTTTGGCTTCATTCTCTCCCTGTGTCATTTCCCTCGTTCTACAGACCGTTCCGGCCCTACTTTCTCTCTTTTTCTCTGTTCTCTTTGCTCTCCCTCGTGCGCAGCGCAGCTCATTTGCGGGGTTTTACAGCCCGCTCTCGATTGACTGCGTAGCTTCATAGGGCTTTTGAACGTCCAATATAGTGCGTGAGTGAGTTTTGGGCCTACCACCCGACAGTCGAGTACGGGCCCATATATGACGAAGCGTTTGCTGCATGTGTTGTTTTAGCAGCTTAAAAGCTTTCCAATCTGATAAGGTTACTAGAGCAAGACAGGGCCAATTATAGCCCAGGGAGCGGTGATCGTACTCTCTCTATGTGTCTCGTAAGCGTGTGGCATGCGTGGTGTTTACGCATTTGAGCCCGCACACTGTGCAACGGTTCAAGTGGCATGAAAGGGGACGCGAGAGAGGGGGGAGGGGGGGAGGAGAGAGTTGACTACTAGACCAGGGGAGACGATAGATGCAAAAGGATCGAGAGCAGGGGAGGGCGTGGAAGTGGAGGAAGTAAAAGAAGACGAGATAGGAGGGAGTATAGGGGGCACGGAAACTGAAGAAGAAGGAGGAGGAGTCGCTCGATGGGTAATCCCCCCCACCCCGCGGGTCCCTCTTAGTTGATCGCCTAGTTGACGCGCGCGCGTGCGTGTACGTCCATTCTTTCATACTTAGCATAGTCGTAGCCTGGGGAGCCCTACTTACCCTAAGGGGGCGTGAACTGTGGTCGACTCGACTCGTGGGTGGCCCGAGTTGTATAATATGGTCATCTTGGTTGGTGGATAACTGATTCGTAGTAAATGTATGCCTTGACTTGAAAACTTGAATTCACTTGAAAACTATATGGGGAAGTGGCCTCACAATGTGAAAAGTAACGTAAAGTATCTAGGTTGAATTGGAATGTACGGGAGGTTACCATTGCAGTAGGCAACCTGCGACTCTTGTACGGTGTGTGTTTGTTTGCATCTGGTAACCGCGTTGATGGTATCTAATTTGGCTCTTCCGAGTTGGGTAAATAGGTGCTAGGCCGACGCAAACCGTTTGCTTACTTACTTGCCTCTACTTGGGCAGAGTGCCCTCACTTTTCCTACTTGTTGTTGACTACCTCCTAAGGTTGACAGTTCTATGGATTCGTCATTCAGTCGTGTAGTCCTGACCTTTTCTGCTCGGTCTCTCCCCTCTCCTACTATGTTCATCTCGCGCTTCTTCTCAGATGGGTTGTTCCCTCCCTTCCTCGATCGGCTATTTGTTGTGCAGTGTGTCTACGGGGGGAAGGAGGGAGAGGGAGAGAGAAAAGAGACGAATACGGGAACGTAGCGAGAGAGAGCGTAGAGACCTTCGACCGCGACTATATCCGCGCCCTGTTCGATTCTGTGTCTGAGCCCACAGAGGGGAATCGAAGCTTCTCCTCCTCCTCCTTCTCTTCCTGAACTCTTGACGTGGAACTAGCCTAAGGCATGCGCTTGATCTCGGCGATCATTTCGTCTTCATCATTGTACCGTCTTTCGTCTGTGAAGTCACTATCTTTCAAGGTAGCATAGATTTCGAGTCAACCATGGGGCTAAAATGATTCTTGTCTATTCTATCTACTCTACCCTCTCGGCTTCTCCACTTTCGCGCGCAAAAGTGTTCGCTCTCGCTCTTGCGCGGTTTTGTGTGTATGTGTCTGTGTATGTCGGGGTTGTCGCGCGTCGCTGTTTTTGCCCTCCCTTTCCTTTCCTTCCTTTTTTACTCGTCTCCGTTTCTCTGCTCCTCCGTTACTTCACCTCTCGTCTGTTCCTTCTCTGTACTATCCTTCTTGATTCGCGCGTTTCGTCGCCAAATCGCCCGTCTTATCCGTTTCGCTTGCAGTCTCGCCTATCTCACCAGTCGTCGTTGTCTTCGTGAGGCTGCCGTCAGAATGGCGACGTCAGCGATGAAGCCGCGAGGCGAATCGTTCACAGATACGCTGTGCCGGACGACGACCGTCGCGTCGGCGATTGAGAAGTTCAATGGAGTCGGAGGGGGAGAAGGAGACTCGCCCCCGAGGCCACGGATATCGCCTCCGGCATCGTACCAGCAGAAGGAGTTCCGCAAGTCGTACAACCCCGTCTCAGCGCCGGACATCGTATTGTCTACCGGGCACAAGATGACCAGAGAGCCGGGAGAGACGTGGAATGCAGGAGGACAGAAGGCGGCCCCGTTCACTCCGCCCACCTCGGATCGCCGCAAGTCGGTGGTCGTGATGCCGGGAAGGATGTCGTCGTCGTCATCGTCCGGATCGGAAGACTCGTACCAGGGCACAGTGAGGGTCGTCGACCAGAGGAAGGCCGCCGTTCCCGTCCCCGCCAAGAGATCGTCGATGGCCGTGGGAGTCCCGACGCCCTTCGTCCCCCCGGCGGAGCTCAAGCGATCGTCCGTAGCCGTCATGCAGCAGTCCCAGCCTTCTCTGCCCCCGAAGCAGAAGAGCTCAACGACGTCGACGACCAGCTCGACGTCGACGTCCAACAACAAGTTCGAGGCCCAAGGAATCCTGGGAGCCGGCATTCGCGGCATGTACGACGAGGAGATGAAACGGCACCATGAGAGGAGGAAGAGCGAGGAGGAGGAGTTGAGGAGGAAGGAGGAGAAGAGGAGTCCGCCTGTCAGTGTGCCAATGAAGCCTGTGGAGACGAGGGAGATGATCAACCAGGTGAGAACGCGGCGGACATTGTCCCTAACTGCGTTTTCTTAATGAGCCTGCCAGTCGTGTCCACGAATTTGGTGCAGGAGCGGACTCACGAAAGGGGTTCACATGTGCGCCGTAAGGGCGGAGATTATGCGGGGGGGGGGGGGCATTAGGCGTGAGTGATGCGCTTAGAAGTCGCTTAAAAGTGTGGGATCGTGACGAGTTGGTTGGATGGACATTGATAGCGAGAGGTGCTTGGGAAAGACGTCGCTGCTCTGAATCACTGGTCTTCCTTGGAAAGAATCGCATTCCTGGCCCTTATCTGCAAGTGAAGCTAGCTAGCGTCGTTATTACATGTGCAGGGTGTGATAAGGCGTTGGGGGGAGATGGTGTTTTGGTGTCCGATCTGTTGAGTGCCTGGTAATTTCCGGGGACCGGGAGATGGGAAAACGCTGTTGGGTAAGATAATACGAGGACTGCGGGAGAATAGTGGTCATTGGGTTGCGGAAAAGAAGCATAGTGGACATACTCTTGGAAAAGAGGGGGGGGCATGATGGAGGTTAGGAAGACGCGAAGTGTCGGGTTTCGCCCATGCCTATGAAGGAGTGGGCAGTGCCGGGAGGTGAAGAAACGGGGAAAAGGCCGCGTGGAAATTGACTATGCAAAGAGTGTGCGTAGGGGGGGGGGGGTGGTCAGTTGGTGGTCGACAGCTGAACCTTTTGCTATGAATGAAGAACGCGAGAGGAGCATTAGGGGAAGGACTGGCATCTGTTATGCAAGGGATGGTGCTGCTCGCTGTTAAAGGATTACTTAGGGTGGGAAACATGTTTTCGTTTTAATACGTTCTTGCGAATTAGAAGTGAACTGTAGATTGATTTGACCAGGAAAGCAGTAGCTTGTGTGTGGGGGGGGAGGTGATGTGACTGTGCACCGGAATAGCCTTCCGTGTGCACTATGACTAATAGATGGAATCGACTCGAAAGGTGTACTAGGCGCGCCTATGGAGTAGTCCAGATCCGGTCGAATTCAACTCTGTCTGTCTGGCTGTCCCTCTACCCTCACTCGAGAGGCGACTGAGGAGAGTTGAGAGTAAGAAGAGGAGGAGTAGGAGATTGGCTGCCGAGTTGGCCAACACAACTGATGAAGAGATTCGTCTTCTTCTTCCTCTCTTATCTGTTCAATCCACCCCCCCCCTCGACTTAAGCTCACACAAGAGCAACGACGGTCGGTCGGGGCTACACTTGTGCCTCTGCATCTACTTCTTTCTTCTTCTTCTTCGTCTATTTAACAAATCTCACTCTTTGCTGATGCTGATTGTGAGCAGAACTGAAGCCTGGCGCATGGGATGCACGATAATGAGGGATCTTTAGAGGTAGGGGCTATGATCTAAACGTTCTAAACGCTATCTAAGCAAACGTTTACATCTAAAAACGTTTAGATCGTTTAGATCGGCTAGATCTAAACAAACGTTTAGAGAACGCTATGTAGATCTAAACGTTGGCTTAGAACTACGCGATCTAAGCAATCTGTAAACGTTGCAATCTCGCCACAACTATGCATCGGACAAAGCGCCTCTATGTAATGGGTGCAAAAGGAACCGAGCGAGGAAGGGGGGGGGGGGGGGGTCTGGGGGGGCACCGCCAATTCGCACAAGAGACGGGGATGAGCTGGGTGTTTTCACCACTCCCTCCCCCCTCCTCCCTCTCTTCTTCCACTTCTTCTCGTCCTATTTCGCGGCCGGTGCGCTCACACACAGAGAGTGAGGGGGTGATAATCGCATTGGAGGTCTCCGCTGTCCTTCCCTCTCCTGTCCCGTCTTCCCACTCCTGTCAGTTTTCCGCTCTGTCTTCACTACAGCTCCGCTGCCATCTGCCGTTGTTCTACCTAGCTCAACGCTGGCTTCTTCTTGAACTGTAGCTAAGCGAAGCAGATGTGTTGAGTTTGAGAGTCGGATAGTTGGTCTTCGAACACTGGTACTCGCTATGTGTTATGGCCACCTAACACTTCTCTCTCCTTAGCTTGATCTCCTTTCCCACATCGCTGCTCGTTAACAGTGCACAATGAGTGGGTTGTCCTCTCACTGTCCCTCTCTCGCTTTCCATTCTCCCTCCACCCTTCCCTTCCCTTATGTCCCTACCCCTCTGCTATCTCTCGCTACCTACCAGACTACCGTGTATATCTCTACTATCGCCCACCATTCCCTCCGCCGTCTCCTCTCTTAGTCCACTCCTTCTCCGTGTTTGACGCGCAGCGATGAGGTGAGGGAGGAGGGGAAGAGACGCGGAGAGGGAAAGAAGAAGAAACAGAGCTCGGGAAGCTTTTGTCTATCGCGGCTGAGTCCCCCTCGTTCTCTCCCCTTCTCTCCCTCGTTCTCCCCCCTTCCCGGTGACTGTGTCCCATTCTTCAGCCACCACAACCAACCTCCTCCTTCCCCCTTCCCTGGATAGTCTCATTCACCCCCTTCTCGTCTCCCTCCATATATGTATCGGCGATTGACCGTCGAGCTCTCTTCTCTCCTCTCTTTTTTCCTCCTTTTCTCTCCTGGACTGTTTGATGGCCGTTTAAGCGGTAGAGCAGTTCAGTCAGAAGTCTTTTTCTTCGTATTTACGTTTTACGCTCAATTGATTGAATATGGAAATCATTTCTCTTCCCTATTTCCCACTCACCTATTCCGCCCATCATAATCGATGCGCTGAAGTTTGGTCGCATTTTTTTCACTCTCTCTCTCTCTCTCTCTCTTATGCCTCCTCCTTACAAGAAGGGCCTTTGATGAAAGGAATGCCTTGATTGTGTGTTCCGGTTATTGAATGGGATGGAAAACGACGACGTGATGTCTTCTTGGTCTTTGAGCATGTTTGGCTAGTGATCGTGTGATATCAGCAAAGGGGGGGGGCTGACCATCGACTTGACTTTGGCCATGCCTTTTGAAGGCTGATCAGCATGTGGCTGGCTAAGCGGGCTGTTTAGAAAAATGTGACGCGCGCACTTTGAGCAGTGGTTCTCATAGTGCCGCGCCTCACGATACCTAACCAGTGGAGTCTTCCATGGTTGTGCTCTTCTACAGCTGGCGAAGATAAAATCTCATTCATAGATGGGCGGTATTGTCCGATCGTGCGTTGGGATGAATGTCTGCACCCCGAGACTCGTACTGTAAAACGCTTAGTAGCGTGGCTACTTATGATTTCCTCTTATTCCGTAAGCCCAAAGCGGACTGGGCCAGTCTGTGTAAGAAGCTGATTAGGATGAGCCTTCCAGTGACTTGCTCTGTTCTCTTCGCCCTTCCCCTTTTGTGGTCAGCCCGCCATAATATCATCAGCCCGTATCAATGGCCGACCGACCAACGGGCGGTATCATTCATTCGTCGATCGCGGTGCATGGTTGGTGATGGCACGATGGCCCCGGGGCGACGGAGCGACGGATTACAATAACGCCCCGTAGGCTGAGCATCACTTGGCGAGATTACGCGATTTGTTGTCTTGCTGACGACGGTCCTGTTATCTGTTTGTTCACTCACGCATTCAAATGGCGATGCTTGGCCATCATACTCTGCTGTGCTGAACGCATAGACGCGTTCCTATTAGTGGACGTAGCTGGGACACTCGTCGTAGAGGCACCGTGCTCACGGCGGGGTTCTTGACATTGTGATCGCCCCGTCTATGCGGGGTCCGATTGTTCTCTCTCCTCTCCACTCCCTGTTCCCCCCACTGTTCCCTCCCCCGTTGTTTCGAACCACGTCCCATTCTCCTTCTTCCCCTTTATCCCTGTCCTTGTGCACTAACATCCATACATGCGTGTGTGTCTACAGTCGTTTCATTCACTAATAGGATCCTCCTCCTTCTCCTTCTTCTTCTTTTCCTCTTTAGCATAACGGCCCTAGCCTGCGGTCATCAAATTGAGTGCACCGTTGCTGTTCTTTTTGCTCGCGGAGAACGCTTTAAGAGAGCGCCTTCCAAACTTCTTCTTCTCCTCCTTCAACCTTATCGTCTCTCTTTCCGGTCGTTGAATTCGCTTTAAAGCAAAGAGTTGAGTGCGTCCCTTCCTTTTCTGCTCTTCCTATACTTGGCCACAACTGCCTTCCTTATCGAACACATTCGAGCTTTTTATTTAGTTTATCGACGCATTTGCTCAATAGGGAATCGGAGTACTTCTCCTATAACTACTCAGAGATGTGTATGCGAATACTGCGCAGCCTTGTCCACTTCTGCTCTTCCTCCAATCATCTTCTTCTGTCTCCCCCCCTCTCCTCTACAGTCATCATGCGATTTCCCCTGTGCAAAGCGTCGTCTCGTCCTCTCATTTTCGGCCTATTCTCCCGGGCAATCGTGTGGATTTGCACCGGGCAAAAAGCCATACGCCCTCCTTTGGAGGAGAGAGACCAGCTCAGCCTCCGTTGCTTCTTTCTGAGGGAGGGGAGGGGGAGTCCTTCTTCTCACACTTAGCGCGCGCCTTTGGCTCGTTCCTTGCTCGTATTCGAACGGTTTGGTCAGAGGGACGGGACGTCTTTCTTTGTTGTGATGAGCGAGGAATGTGCAGCAGGGGCAAAAAGTTGGAGGGAGAAGAGGAGAGGAGGGAAGGGAAGGGAAGGGAAGGGGTGGGAGGGGAGAAGCATCGGAAAGCATTCTTCCACTATTTGAGCTGTTGCTCACGAGTAGGCGGACCACCATCCCACCCCTTGCCTCTGAGAATTGAGCTTGGCGAGTATCGTTATTGGAGATGTGCTTGCGAGCCCCTTTGATCATTATGTTTCATTGCTTTCACTGATGAGGCGCGTTCCGGTTATGTATGATATAACATAGTCATCAAAAGAATTCTTATGCAAATTTTAATCGTTCTGGCAGAGCTTGACATGCCTTTCCTTAGAAGGCATTCGTTGGGACACAGCTCCATCCACAATGCTGAGCTTGAGAGTCTGCTTCTCGCTTGATCATCACTCGTCGTTCGCCCCCTTCTCTCCTTTGTGCGATCTTTCCTTTTTGTCTGTTGGTGACTGTTTGGCTGGTTGTTTGTGAACGCATTAGACTCTCTGTCTGTTTCTGTCTCGAGTAGTAGTAAGCTACCAGCAGACCTTGCCCATCTATGACTAGGCGAATGTCACCTATTAGCTACCTATCCTTGCGGAACAGCCTACGTTCGATCTTCTCGTTGAGGTTGCAATGGCTAATAATGGTAGTGTATTCTACTCACTCCATTCTGCTCTGCCCTTTCCTCTTCTCTCTATTCTTTCTCGCCCCGGTTCGCTATCCCCATACCCGTTCATTCCCCTCCCCCCATACTGTTTGGGTCGTAGCTCCATTGAATGAGTAGAGGGCACGTACGACTCATTCATATGAATGGAGTGAACGAATTGGCTTATCCTCTGTGCCATTCATGTATGGAGGGGCCACACCTGATTGCGTACTGTACAATCTATTACGGTGAATCTCCCACCCCCCTTGACTCTTCGGAATCGCTCTATAACCGGCAAAGTGGTTCCCCGTCCTGAACGAGACCCACTGATTGCCGGTGATTGCGGGGTCTTTCCCCCCTCTGCGATTACCTGTTCAGAGGGTGGTTATTAGTCCTGAGGGGGCTATGGG
>LS831190.1:73657-98484 GCA_900490955.1 Micoletzkya japonica
TTCACAAAATTTCTCGCTTCCATGTCCCTTTAATGACTTCTCCTACTCCTCTAGCCACACAAGTCTACCGTATCCCTCTCCCATCCTACCGTAACCCCCTAACCTGGGCAAACAGCAGCGGCGGTCCGTCATCCTCGCTGGCGGCAGGAGAGAGTGCCGGCGGGCCCTCCTCTTCATCCTCATCCTCATCCTCTGTCGGTCTCTCCTGAATCTAACCGTTTGCCTGTTTGGATCCGTTAGCAGTCTCATTTCTATTTCTGACGAGAGGGGAATGAGCCATAACCGTTTCAGTTCACGATAGCGTAGTTCAGTTTGCGATAAAAAACGAATCTTTCCAAAGGTATTCGAGGCGTGACGCGTATGAACGCGCCCATTTTCGCGGTGAGAGTCATCATACGGTAACAAAAAAATTGAATTTTCACGTTACAGTATGCAGAAAGTGGGTGCCGTTTTTAAATGTAGGTGCAAAACGGTCGTGCGAGCTTACTGACGGAACTTTTACGGCTCTCATTCCAACGCTTTTTCATCGTTATGGTTCAGTCCTCTCGCCAAACAAAGTCCATGCTATTTCTAGAGGCGTGCACCATGACCATGGAGTAGAGCCAGAAACAGGAGGGTCCCAGTCGTCAGGCCACGCCTAATACATACCTCATCCAATCCAGCCTGCACCTGCCATCCTCCCCCTCCCCCTCCTTCTTCCTCTCGTTCTTCTCCCGACTGCTCCCCTACATCGTCGTCCCCTTCCTCCTCCTCTTCGTGGACCTCCTCTCCATTCTGCTCATCTTCCCCTTCCTCTTCTTCTCCTTCTTGTTCTTCTTCATCGTTAGCCTCGTCCTCCTGCAGGTTAACCACTATCACCATTCAAACAAATTCTCCTCTTTTATATGGAAAAACCTTAATCCCCATGATTTTCCACTACAACTATGTACTACCCACTCACTGACTAGGCACAACCGCAATGAACATACTTATAGAATGAAGAAACTGCTAGATTAGCCTATTAGTTTTCCTCATTACCACGTACCTCCTGCTCCACCCCCTCCTCCGTCTCCTCTTCTCCCCCTTCCTCCTCCTCCCCCTCCATTCCTCCCTGCTCCTCTCCAATATGCGGTGGTTCCTCCTCCTCCTCCTCTTCGTCTTCTCCCTCCATCTCCTCATTCTCTCCTACTTCTTCCTCTTCATTCCCCTCCGACTCCGCAACATCCAAGCAGGGCGCGGCCTGAACATAAACATTATTCTTATTTTTGTGTCAAACACTCAATCTAATCTCACTTGACTGCAATACTCTTCAAGCTCTATAGTATCCTCTATAGTAAACTCAGTATCCCACTGGACTCTTGGAATGTGCAATCATATCCAAAACCTACGCTTGTAAAGCTCACCTCATCACTGCTGTCCTCCTCTTCCCCCTCTCTAGCCAACACCGCCGGCTCCTCCTCCTCCCCCTGATCCTCTTTATCTTCTCCCTTCTCCTCCACTTCCCCTTCCTCCCCCTCTCCCTCCTCATTCCCTTCTTCCTCATCCTCCATCTCCTTATCTCCTCCCTCCTCTTCTCCTTCTCCATCTTCCTTCCCTCCCTCCATTCCTCCAATATTCGGCGGCCCCTCCCCCTCCTCTTCATCCAATTCCACTTCACGATGCTCATCTTCGGCCTCTTCGTCCTCCTCCAGGCTTACGATCTCCCCCGACACCTGAACATCAGTGGGTTACGGTAGCCACTGGTTACCCTAGACATGTCATTAATGGGTTACGGTAGTTTACCGGCTACAGTACCCCTCAACTCTCTCATAGTGCTTACTTCTATAAAAAAATTTCTCTATGAGCTGCAGACCATCCCACATGTAAGATCAAAGATCAATCAAAGCTCAAAGATCAATGACCTTGCCCGCCTGGGCCCCTCCCAGCAGCTGCTGGAGCAAGTCGTTGCTGCTCTGCAGTCGGTCAATGTCCGCCACCTCCTCGATCTGATACGAATAATCTTTATTATTTATTATTTACTTATTTTATTTTTGAGCCTTATCCTTTAGCCTTATTTATCATCTACGAAAGATCGGTGTCGTGTGAGGGACAATCTCTCATATTCTCTATTGCTAGAGGCCCTAGTCATTCTGAAACCTAACCCATCCGGGTTTCCTCCCTCTTAATCGTACCACATTGGCTCCACACTCGGCCTGCAGTCGGTCCAGCTCAGCGCGCGTCTCTCGCGTCAGATCCCCCACCGACTGAATCGTCTGCAAGATATAATAGTACACTTCACACGTACGCTCTTAACCTACTATCGAGATCTACATCTAATATCTTGCAAATAAGAACGTACTTTCAGAGAGAGTTAGCAAAAATCGATAATTGATCGATTATCGATTTGCACGTAAATTCTTACCTTCAACAGTACATCGGCCCGTTCCCTCTCCTCGGCCCTTCCATCCAAATCGGCGCCTGACCCGTACAGCAGACAGTCATCCTCTTCATCGGTCCGAGTACGAGGGCAAATCTCCTGAATTATACGGGAATAATAGCCGAAAAGTAGCCCAGTGGAATTTGTGCAAAATCGCTTTCACGAACAAGACCCGAATCACAATTGCTAATAAGACGAATAAGGCAACTCATAGAAACTGCGAGAAATAAGAAGCGCAAGAGAGAATCAAGGGTTTTGTTGTTGTTGTTGTTGTTGTTGTCGTTGTTTACAGAGCGCGGGAGGCGAGACAGCCTTCGAGGTGACGGGGGAAGGGAGGTGCAGGGGAATAGGTCGAGAGGAAAGAAGTCTCCTCGCGTCCTGATCTACCCCTATGCGCCGAGTCTCCCAATTTGCGGGAAAGCTAACATGACAGACATGGAAAGCACAACAAATAGTTGGACTTCTTTTCCAATCATAATAGACCGCTACTACTGTATGAAGAGCTCCTCTGCAGTGCCTTCATACGCAGGCACCCGAACTATGAGGAGAGGTAGGCCCAACTTTGTCCGAATTCTTACTTTGGTAGGCTCAGATTTTCTATAAACGTTTTGATAGGTCCGTTTGTCAAAGCAATTCCGGGAAGGTTGTCCACGTACCTTGATGCCACTTAGCGAGCACAGTCTTGTTGTGTTCAGTAGGAGCGAGTTCATCTTCTGATTGAGCACGCGAATGATCGACGAAATGGCCGCCACCTGCAATTATCACAACATTTCTTGGGTTCCTTATCTTCTTTTGATCAATCTGCATGAGTAATAGCCTATGCTCATTGTGAAATGATGAAATGAAATGATCCATTACCGCCTCCTCATCTCATCTCATCTTGCATAAGAGTTTTTTTTTGCATCAGTGTTTGTTTTTCACAGCCGTAATGGATGTTTCCCGTTCTCTCTTACAAGGAGTGGTTGTAACCATGTGGAGAAATTTTGATATGAGAAACATTGCATCTAGGGTAGTTTCATGCGCTGATTCCAAATCTTCAATCAGAAAACTCCGGACTAGTCGATTTTTCGAGATAATTGAGTTCAAAGTTTACACGTGTTTCTCCCTTTGCGCGCCTTGCGGCACTTGGTCGGGTTGCTGCAGCTTGCGAAGCGTGACTGGGGGCGTAGTGGATAAGCGCTATGGCAAAGAAACTTTTTTCGTGGGTTCGATTCCCCTATCATTATTTTCACTTTTGCTTTTTGGCGATTCCGAGAAAACGTGTTTCTGCATTGTTTATGATGCTTGGTCTCTCGTTTCTCTTCTAGGAGAGAAAATATCAAAAGTAAAAAAGCTAAATTTTTCAGAATGTATTCAATGCGTACTGTTATTCCCTATAACAACAACATTTAAGAGTTTCATGTTTTCCTACAGCTTTCGCAAAATAGCAAAAGTGAAAATAATGATGGGGGAATCGAACCCACGAAAAAAGTTTCACAGCCATAGCGCTTATCCACTACGCCCCCAGTCATGCTTCGCAAGCTGCAGCAGCCCGACCAAGTGCCGAAACGCGCGCAAAGGGAGAAACACGTGTAAACTTTGAGCTCGATTATCTCGAAAAATCGCGTACTCCGGAGTTTTCTGATTGAAGATTTGGAATCAGCGCATGAAACTACCCTAGATGCAATGTTTCTCATATCAAAATTTCTCCGCATGGTTACAACCACTCCTTGTTCTTACAATTAGAGAGTTCTTACAATTAGCCAGAATACTGACCTCCTCACAGCACGCTCCCTTGGCCATCGCAACTGACGTCCCATCAGCGCCCTTCAGAATGGGAGAAGCGGCGTAGGCGGCTGCAAAAATATATAATACCTTTCTTCGATCCCGGTTCTAATCCAAAGATGCATACCAGAATTATATGTCATTGACGAAAAAGAAAATGATTGATTACAAAATGCTGCTCAATCTTGTTTACGGAAAAACACGGCTATCTAATAAAACAAGTCATCACTACAATATTCGGGCTACTAGGTGCAGAGGGCCTGGTTTCATGCTTGCATATTCATGTGAGAGCCAGAACTATAGAACAAACAGCTTTTCATGCGTTCAGCCAGAGCCTTTAACGCTGACCGTTTATCAACTACGTAATTATCGTTTGTAGTCCATCTATTCTTTCTTTCTTTCACTGCTCTTTTCTCTTTGTTCTCGCATTTCTTTGCATAAATATTATTAAGTGGTCCGTCAGTAAACTCCATTCCTACTTCGTCTGGACTCTCTTCATACCGCTTCGCTCTCTCGTCAAAAATAGGAATGAAGCCACTGACGGAACATTTTCCTCTAACCATACGTACACACGGTATTCTGCATCGCCTCCTTCCCGAAAGCTCCGGCGGCAGCCGGCGCCAACTTGAGAATCGGCACGACGCCCGGACGACTGCAAGAGATTAGAGATCAAAGATCAACTCACAGAGATCAAAGATCACCTCCTAAAGATCAAAGATCAACCACACTCACTCGTCAACGACGCCGGCCACGGGCTGGATGGCAAAGTGCCGCTCGCAGACGTAGTGCGGGCCCTTTGTGTCCTGCAAAGGCACTTTGAGGGGAACAACTAACAAATAAGCTATTTCATGCATTCATTGATTATCTCATGACTTTCAATCTCTGCATATGCATTACGGTATTCACTTCACTCTCAAATACACGGCAAGAATTACACGTTACAACGCGTTGTCCTCCCTCCCCCACTCACCGGCATGACAAAATCCGGATCAGCCTCGGACAGAATGCTGCGCCAGCGCTCACGTTGCGCCTCTAAAGGGGAAAACTATAATGTAGTCTATCCTAGACATCAAAGATCACCCTCCAAAGATCAAGGATCACCGTCCACAGGTCAAAGATCAAACCTGGCATCTGCACGAATTCGTAGCCGGCGCCGCGGCCGCCCGACTTGCGCGAGAGTGACGTCACAGGGCAGCACCTAGAGAACGTCGTTTTGCCTTTCACATCGTTCTGGTGAACTCATCTCATAGAGAACTCATCACCTCCAGTTCTTTTCTCTGCTCTCCAATTATATAATACATCTACTAAAGGAGCAATTACATAATACATCTACTAAAGGAGCGACATCTACTAAAGGAAAAAGTAGAATAGGTCAGAATGGGAGAGCGTGAAGAAAAAACGAGCAGCACTCCCGATTCACTGTGCTTCGCTAGTCCGTCCCCTCCCCCAGTTACTGCTCACCTGACCATACATCTCCGGTCCACCTTTGGCCCTCCTCCCCCCGTCGTCCCCGGGGGCAGGAGACCCACCGTCTGCGGCCGCAACACCATTGCCGTGTTAGGCAGCATGCGAATTGGCTGACCTTCAAAACATTTATTTAATTAGTATACTTAATTATTATTATATTAACGGCCCAGAAATTCACTGCGAAACTCCAGGCTCTCCCAGAAAAAGAGTTCATGAAACCAGCGATCCGGAATCGGGAAATAAGACGGTGCCCCTGGTCAGTCTATTCCCCGGGTGCGGAATACCGTAACCTACCGATGGTGGAGCCTTTCGTAGGAGGCAGGCGGAGCTTCTGACACGGAATCTGAATATGAAACCTTTTCTTCAAAGAAACAGAAGAAACCTGCTCTCCGTTATCAAGAACACCAATGCTATCCATTGTTTATGATAAACCCGAAACACGAGTGCTCCTGGCATACATACGAGGACATGTGTACAATAAACTCGTCGGCTAGCTTACTGCGAATACTTGTTTAGCACTGATTATAGCAGAGAAAAAGGGAAGGGCATAATCGGTTCCAGGCGTAACTCGGATTCCGAGGCCTCTAGCGTAATTCTATCCAATCCGAATGCATACTGTGTTAAAGTCTTGATGGTGGTGATCTCAAAAAGCATTCACTCTCTTTCATCTTTTCGTTTAAATAGATATATCTTCGTTTTTCCTCGGCTATAGCTTGCCTCAATATCCCCCCCCCCATTTCTCCCCTATTCCCCTCCCCATCCCCCACCTCGGGCGTTCCATCCTCGGCCCTGCCTCCGTGCTTGAAGTGCCGTTCGCAGATGACAGAAATGGCGGGCATGGAGAAGGTGGCGGGGAGGCCGTGAGGGGGGCGGACGAGGGAGATGAGCCACTCGCGGCGGAGCTGTCTGCAACAACGCCAAATTAGAAAACGAAAACGTTCCGTCAGTAAACGTCATTCCTACCTCGCTTTCATACCGCTTCGCTCTCTCGTCGTAAATAGGAACGGGGACACCTAACGGACCACATTTTCCTCAACCATATTAGAGCACGAAAAGGGAGATTTCTTGTACCGCGAACAGCGAGGCATTGTTGCATACAAACGTCTAACAGGCTGATGCGAAATGAGGAACCCAGCAAAAAAAATTAGCGGGCCCGAAATGATGTACGTAGGAAAAAGTAGAAGAAAATGTTTCGTGAATTGCTGTAATCCTGCGCCATTACTGCAATGAAGCAGAGGGACGTCCACTCACTGATCGTACGGTGTGGGAAAGGCCCTGTACGGCCGGTCGCCCGCAGCTCGATTGACCATCCGCGCGCTCACACCGCAATCTGCAAGGCAATCAGCTGACCGGAGAACTCGCCATTAATTGGCAGTACTTCATCCAAAGCGTAGCACTACTGAGCCAACAATCCCCTGATTACCCCCCCCCCCCCCCCCCCGCACACACTTTCAGCTTACTGTAACGGAAAAAATTTTAAAAATGGCTACCGTATGACAACTCTCACCACGAAAATGGGCGCGTCACGCCTCAAATACCTTTGGAATGACTCGTTTTTATCGCAAACTGAACTGCGTTATCGCGAATTGAAGTGTGCCGCTTGTAAAGCATTTTTGATGTCTTAGCTCTGCTCATATAAACGGTCGTGCTAACTACTAGACACCCCATGACTGACACTGCTAACCCTATCGTTTACAGTAATAATCCCCAGTCACTCACGCGGAATGCAGCACACTCCGCGCTGCGTCGGTCGCATCGCAGCTGAAAGAGCAGAGAATGAGCTCATATATCTATCACGTATATGACGACAAGCTTTTCCACTTTTTTAACTTTACTTTGTTGTATGACTTCACTACATGTCATACAACATACGACTCTCATCAGAGGACAACAACCCTCAACCAATTATCAATTGATCGTGAAGCATAACCATCAAGAGTAGCCGAATCGTAAGCTCTAATAATGCACTCCACTCACTGTTCTTCCTCGGCACCCGCACCTCCCGATCGATGCCGTACATGTAGAAAAAGTCCCGGCGACGTTGCAAGTCCGCCATGTGCGTCTGGATTATCGCATATTTACCTTTATTTCTATTTCTTGTTTTACGATATTGTCTATTCAATCCCGCCGGTTTCTTCTATTCCCTATCAATTGTGAAGCACTGTAAACCGTATGCATTACTTGGTTACTGTATCCCCATCTCTACCGTATCCCCCATACCTCCATAACGGTCGACAATCGGGGCAGATTGGACGACGGTCGGGTGTCCTTGGGGAAGAGGAAGTGCCTCGGGCACACCTGTAGCCCGAGTTCCGCCGCCCAGCTCTCATCTGCAAAGCAAAGCATAAAGATATCCCCCCTCCCTTTTTGCATCTTCCCATGTTGTACCTTCGTGTTGATACTCGGTACAACACAACATAACTATCTAGAAATGGACTATCTAAAAAAATCAAAAGGTGATTTAAGAAGAAGAAGAATTCTAAAATTGCTCACCGCGTGTTAGCAAGCTCCTAATATTAACGAGTCTTTTTTGTGTTTTACCGCTAGGTCTTCCACACGCTGAGAAACAACATATCTCAAACAATTGCACATGCTTTTTTAAACATTCGACTCCACTTCCTGCGAATGGTAGATAAGGCCATTTTAATCAGATTGGTAGATAAATGCATTTACACCATAAACACACTTCGAGCTTTACCATTCTTATCTACCATTCTTACGCTGATTAAGAGTGTTATTGTCCCCTTCAGCACTTATCAGGGCATCTCGGCAAGCTGGTAGGTGGTATATAAGGTGTGCGAAAGAAACGCGACTTATCGAGCTCTCGTTTTCTTAAGAGCACTTGTTAATACAATAATTTATTTGTGAATATGCATTCTTTACAGTGTGTTCAAGCATGCGCCGCACTCTTCTCGTTCTTCTCGTCCTGTTCTCTACCGCTACTGCTTTTGATGTGTTGCTGTACATGCACGCCGATTTCAAAGGTTTGATTTGCACGAAAATTCACTAATTTGAAATTTAGTTACTAACAGATGCGTAAATTATGCACAAGTATCGTTGTTTCTGTATCCGAGTGGACTTCATAGCAATTTTCGCTCAGTTAAGATAGTTTGCTCTTAGAAACTATAATATGAGATGAGGGACCTGCAGGTCCGTCAGTAAACGTTCGAGGGGGCGGTTGCGTGTCTCTGGATGAATTGTGGAACGATCGCGCATCTTCGATCAACACTAAGGTATGTCACTTTCGCTTTGGACCTTTGAAGCTTTGGAATATATAAACAGATATAGTGGATGAAAAAGATCCGTCAGAAAATCATTCCGAATATAAGGCAAGAAAGCGTGCAAAGGTGAAAGAATTAGACTCATTTTGGAACGAAAGAAAACTGACGGATCGGTTTACCCCACTATATTGACGAAAATTGAGGGAAACCGCTATTTCATCACATTGATCGTTTTGATCAACGCTAATTGTGGGCCGATTATGGTTGATGAAATGATCGATTCGATGAAATGGTGGTCTCCCGGTCTCCTTCCGTTCTTCAGGGAGGCTGCGTCATTGTCTACGAACACGGCCGCTGCCAGGGCAGGAGCCACCGCATTCAGATGGGTTGGCCAGCTTGAGGGTTCTCTTTTTGACGCCTTTCTACGGCTACATTTCAGTGTTCATGCTCTGTTCGCGTATCCCGGTACAAATACTAGTAGGTCCCTAGTGTCCTTGAGGAAAACGTTCCGCCTCGAATCCTCTCATTCCTACTTCCGACGTGACAGTGTAGCGGTGGTATGAAGACAGTGCAGACAACGTAGGAATGACGTTTACTGACGGAACAACAATAAGAGAGTGTCACTGCTGTCAGAGCATTGTGTCCACTGCAGGAACCTCGTGCCACGCACACCTCAAGGAGTGCGGTATGAACGATAGGATTAGCTCGCTGGCAGGCTGCTGATCTGGATTGTCCTTTGGATTCATTTCTGCCTTTCTACTGTTATATGTAAAAAAGATGGCTGGTATAAAGTTCCCATATATGCTTCTTGTTTAACGACAACTAAGCTTTATTTTACGTAAAATCATTTGCCCATTCCCCGTTTTCATCGATTCTCCAGTGATATTTCTGTACGACGTGTACAATATACCATATTCTTGCACAGGAAATTCCCGTCACCCTCCTAAATAATCATCCTACCTACCGTACTCTTCTCAATCGCTCGCCATTCGTGGGAAAGGTCTGTCGGGTAGCTTACTGCAGTGGTCCTCGCATACACAGAAATTGCGCTATTTAGCTACTATATTATTTTGCAGTAAGCTAACCAGTATTAGAAAAAGCTCTGCAGCAGGATGCCCAATTACGGCACCTGCAACCGTGCCCATCTATGCCTCAATTTGCTACTAACGGATAACTGATTCGCTTATATTTGAGAGGGAGCGGAGAAAAATGAAGAGAAAGAGAGATGGAGAGCATGTAAATGACATCAGTTAGTCTCACTCTACCCACTCACCGCCATCCCTCCGTCCCCTCCACGAGGCCTCGACGTAGCGTTGTAACCAGTAGTTCTGCTGGTAGATATCGGCCTTCGTCGCGAGAATCCACTCGATTCCCTGAATCACAAGTAGCAAATCAAGCTATTGACGAATTCTCGATAGTATTCTCTACTATGATAAAAGGTGAAATCTCATCTCTGTAATAGCACATGCATAAAACAGCAATTCCGGATCGCTCTGCGTGGCTGAGTGGTCACTACGGGAATATCGCGTGGTAGACCGAAACGCGTTTTTTCTAGCATTCAAGTTTAGCATCCAAAAATCAGATTTGCCCTATTCCAGCCGCTCTTCCAAACCTCAGTGACGTCCTCGGGAATCGATCGGCATTCGCGTTGGGAGCAACGCTTCGGGCACGACTCAACCATGCTGAAAAAATTACTTTGTTTTGCACGTGCTCCATTTATTTGGTAAACAATTGACATTTCAGCTCATTGCTCATTGTCAACGATTTCATTAACGTAAATCGTGCACTCATTTCACAACGCAATGAGAATAAAGGAATGATAACCCGAGTAGTAAGCGCGAAAATAGCAGGAGTGGAAATCAAGCACCGATATGAGTTAGACGAAATTCTGCTCACCACTGCACCCCGTCGACCGGTTCCTGCTTCTTCGTCTTGGCTGAGGTACTGGCAACGTTAGCTGCTGTGCTTGACCGGGAATCGGGCTGCTGCAAAGCCACAACATAGACCAACATCGATCATTACCCCGGGACAACTAACTTGTCACAGTTCATTTACACAGATCTTGACATCGTTTCATCTCTCTCATAGTGTAAATAATCGAGATAGTTCTCACCTCCTCTTCCTTGACCAGCTTTCGCTTTCCCACTTGCTGCTTCAAGGCCTGCAGTAGTAATATTCATACGTGGGCACCGACCCGAAGTATGGGTGGTAGGCCCATATTTGTTCAGAATTTTACTTTGGTAGGCCTATGTTTCCTACAAAATTTCAATTGGTAGGCTTGACTTCGTACACTGGTAGGCCCGTTTCTCAAAATATTGCCGGGAAGTCGCCCACGTATGAAGGTTGCCCATGTAAGGTAATATTCATCACCACACAGGATGAAAGGATGTGCAAGCACAGAAAGAATGCGAAACTTGAGTTAAATCTTAAAAGCTGTGCTTGTTGCAAGTATAAATATTGCCATGACAGTTTTGGTCATGTAAACCTTGCCCTTTTTCCGTTACTATTATTGCTTACATTTGCGGTTCTGTGAAGATTCGATAAACCATGCATTTATCAGACGCAACCCACCTGCAGTGCCGCAGTCCTGGTCGCCTTCCGTTCAGCCTTCTCCCTCCTCTCCTCCGCCCGTCCCCCCTCCTTGTAGAACTTGGCCAGGCTTCTGAAAGCTTCTCCTGATTAGCGTACTCTCACAATTCCACACTGATCAATCATCTCCAAATCCTCCTAAAACTACTATTTTTTTCTATTACATAGATCAAATAAATAGTAACGTCATGGAACGTCGAATTCAATGAATTTTCGAAGCAAAACGTGTCTTGGTTACGTCTGTTTCGACGTATTATATTATCTGATCTCTATTCTATTAGATAATTTTTCTTTATACCTTTTTTTCCAAATATTGAAGAACAAAGATGACGACAGTACTCACTCCAGCTCCTTGCCCTGCTCGAATCCCTTGGGAAGGCTCGGATTGCCGACCATTTTCGTTCCACCGTCGCGTAACAGACGAAAGCACGGCTTCGAGCGGTACGGCTGCGGGAATGCAATAGACCGCTGGTTGGACTAGTAATCTTCCGGGACAACCCCTCGAAAATGCACTAGCTCTCATCTAGTGTACAACGTAGTGTAACTATAGATCCGGTTCCCTACAATCAGCTTTCTTCGAAAATGATCGTTGTCCGAGAGTACCAAGGAGAACACGAGGAAATACCCTCCAGACAACCAGTTTTTTTTTCCGGCACAACCGTTCATACGCTTTCTACCTTAATTCTGCGCTCTTCATACTATATACATCAGATGAAAAAAAAGAAGAGACTCACGATGAGATTGAGCGATCGGAATCCCTTGGGCAGAAGTGACTGCAGACCATACCGCCTCACAATGTCTTCGATGTCATCGGGAGTCTGAGAACGATCAAATCAAAATTGATTACGACTGAACCGGCTAGTTATCCTGCGGTAGGTGAAGCCTAACCATCAAAAAGACTCTCGAATGGAATGGACTAATGACAATACGCAATGACCAGAAGCTTCTCTACTCCAACTCGAGACATGAAAACGTACCCTGTCGAGTCCGAGAATGGGAAAAGCACAGCGTTCCTTGGCCATATCCGGGTAGAAGTGATCGGAGCAGACGCGCCACGACGAGGGAACCGCCGGGAAATTCTGCAACTTGTGATGACTCAAACCTGGCAGAATGCCAACTTAATCGATTTCACTAATATACTTGAAAGTTACTTTCATAATGTCATAGTTAAAAGTTAATGTCAACTCACTACTCAGAGATGGGTAGAAATCGTTAAGCTACTATCCTACCGTCAACTCGCAGATCTTCTCATCCGACAGGACGAGTTCGGCAAAGAGACACGTCATCAGGGGCTGTGGGCGTTGGATGAGGAAGAGCATGAAGGGCTGCTTGTACCTGGCGAGGGACTAAGGCTTTCCCCCCGTATCAACATGAATGTGAGGGCGGTACATAATACACAGTGAACCAGTTCAGATACTAAGCTACTTTTTACATAGTGAGGGCAGTTTTCCGACAAAAAAAATCAGGGCACAAAGAGCGCGAAAAAAGAGTAAGAGGCATACCCTTCCATTCCTGTCGATCCAGACAGGGGTGAAACCCGAAAAGGTCATGAAATACTACTAGTATCAGCAATTTGATAAGAGCATGAATGTGAAAATTTGAGATGTAATCTCCGAAATTGCACTCGTTTTTTTGCGTCTTGCCCAATGATTGCGTGTGGTAACAACGAATAGTTCCCCAAGATTCTAGACCCTACCATATCCGCTCTATACAATCCCTCTTCTGCCGAATCCTACCGTAACCCTCTCCCCCTTCCCCTTCTACCGTATACCTGCACTCACACACTCCCTGCGGGATTCCGTGCTGCGAACAGCGCGCCGCCTTCCACTCCGATATGTCCTGCGCGCTGAAATCGAACACGTTACTGCCGTGACATACAATAGATTTAAAAATAGACTATAATATCCTTAAATGTCAAATACAAGTAGAGTGTACGATTCGCGTCTTTTTTCGTGAGTAAGTTTCACCCAAACTTATAGAACAGAAGGGTCTATCCTTTAATATACAGCCTACAGCACGTCAGGTAAATACACTCGAAAAAGCACGAAAAAGAGAGATAGATACTAACGTATTCGAGCAACCAGGCACGAGGCACTTTACGTGCTTGAGCTTCGAGCGACTGATACCGCCGGTGGAGGAGGACTGAAAGCTTTGCCTTTACATACTCCTCACCCTTTCTGCTTATATTATATCTGTGTCCTCCCTGCAGCTCAAGGCGTACCCAATGAAGAACTAAATAGAAAAAGACCAGCTTCGTCAATCCTGCAGCGCTGTCAGAGCAGAAAAGAACTACGATGTAAGCCTTAAAGAATTAGAAAACATTCGTCTAGTGCCATTCTCCGTGATCTCGGAAAAAGACGATGCGAGGTTTTAGGCAGTAGCTCCATACCCCCCCCCCCTATCTATACCGTATACCCCATCCCATCTCATCCCCCGTACCGCAGCTCCTCCGTCAAAGGGAATGTCATCCTCGTCGTCATCCACTCGCTGCTCTTCCGATTCCCCGACGACTCTCTTCGATCGCTTCGATGGCGACGTCGTCTGGGCCGCCTGCTAAAGCCACACCATCAAGCATTGCTCGTCAATGCCAGGGTGCGAACTTGGCAAGTTGCCAAAACTTTACTACTGTTTTTAGCAGAATCTGCATTACCGATTAGTTAGAAAATTATTTTTAAAAAACAGACTCAAAATGAGTATCTCACGCTGGAAATTGGACGAATATGGAAGAAAACAGGTTCGCGTTCTACCCACCTTCGCCCTCCGTTTCCGCCGCTTATCCTCCTTCACCGGCGTATAGTCTTCGTCCTCCTCCATTCCCCCTTCTTCCTTATCCTCTTCTGCCTCTTCTCCCTCCTCCTCGTCCTCTTCATCTCCCTCATCCCTCCTCGATCCCCCTCTAGGCGGGCCCTTCCTTGCCGGAGGCGTGCTGCTACCAGCCGCGGCGGGGGCAACTGCAAATCCCCGGTTTATATATGTTTCACAGGCTGCATATCCGTAGCAGATTCACATTCGAAATGGTGGCTCTGACATTGCCGTATCTTGCAAAATCCAATTATACACACTACAGGCTAAACCTCGCGTCCCCCGCGCAATTATCTACGACAGAAAGCGCGCGCGTGTTGCCATGGCAATGCACTGTTCCCTTCCCGATCCCTGCGCTGACCCCATAGCTAGAGCATGTCATTCGTGTCTTTTCCACCAATATCTTTCGTTTCTTTTGGTGACGAGACGCGTCGCGGTTATGAAAGATGTATGAAACATATACATCACAAAAAGACACGAATCACATGCTCTACCCATAGCCCTTGCTGCCAGCTGCTGCATAGACCGCAAGACTCTTCTTTTCTTACATTTTACGCGAATTGCCGATTTTCTCCTAGCACTTACGCATAGCCGGCCTTACTAACGTTGTACGCAATACATCACGCGTTATTTATTTACTTAGGAGGTTATAGCATCATTTCAGTAGTCCCGTCAGTCGCAGTCCCAATAATCTTTCGTCCATTATGTCGGAAGCCGAGGCCATTCTCAAGAAGGTCGGCCTGCACATGGACGAACTGCACAGATTGCGGCTGCTGGCGCCAGGTTAGCGCCCTGCTCATTACGCTTACGCTTACTTACTCTCTACTCCACGCCCCCCCCAACGCAAGGCTGACCAGAAGCTTAGAAAGCGCAGACGATGAAGGACTCATTGTGCCGCGTTCGCTAGTAGTCCATTTCCGCCAACAAGACAACATACTAGCTAGCGTCACCTGTCCGGGGTTCAGATGCCTGGGACACGACGACCGCGCTGTCTGAGCAGACAACAGAATTTGCCAACATCGAGTCCGCCTTCCTACGCTCGTCTGACTCGCTGATCAAGACCTTTGAAGAGGCAAGTTCTAGTGCAACTTACCGTAAGGCTATCTTCCGCGACTGTTGATTCAGCATATCACTATTAGTCAGCCTCACAGCGTTAAGCTAACTAGATCAACAACTAATAGCCGCTATTCTGGACTACACCAAATCGCCCATTCGCACCTCTTCCAGTTGGCAGCCCTGGTCGAGGCGGAGAAGCTGCGGGCACTTACCTTGAAGAACCGCGTCGAGAACGCCGGAAAGGACCAAGCAACTACAGAGAGTGGACAGATACAGGTGTGTAGAGTATCACGGGAGAGCGGGATACAAGCCACGTTATATCGTCCCCCACCCAATTTTCTTTCGACACTACCCCATCCCTATAAGGCATCGTTGACCGAGGGCTCACGAATCTACAGAATACTGTGGTCCCCGGATATCTTCTGATCTGCGCTCTTAGACGCAATTCGTATGCCCTAATCCCATGCATACAGTAATCTCTGATGCGCAGGTTCTCATTCGCCAGCGAGAGGTGGAACTGGAACGACTGAGAACCGAACTCGAGGCGGCCCAGCGCATGGAAACCGAACAGAAGGAGTTCATGCAGAAATTCACGGCCGGATAATGACTTTCAAATTTCCCGCCTACTAAGCGGTTACGCGCCAACTTCAAATGTGATAAAGCTTTACAATATGCACAACTCTGTGTCCGTTCGCACTATCCCACTGCTGCCTAGTTTGTAAGACCGGAACGCATACCATTCAAGCAATTTGCTAGAATCAAGGATAATTCTTCCGATTCGAAAATACTCACATAACGCCGATAACGTCGATACGGCCTCCATCGCCGCGGCCTCCTGCTCGTCCTCTACATCAGACATTACTGCGCGATTCTGTAATTAGCCTAAGTATACCAAAGAATATACTAAAGAAAATCAGGTAGTGTAAGTGGATGCAAACCACACGATAAGCAGATCCATAAGAGAAGAGGTAAGTAAATCATTTATTGACAAATTATGCAGCAGTACTACAGAAACGGGCAATGATATGACAACTGTTCAGGGGGGTCTAAAGCACTTTCAGCGTATGATATCGCATACATCTAGAGATACGGTGAGTCTGGGCAAGAACCTAGATACAGGATACGGTAAGTGATATATCGGTTAAGTTTGAATCGCGAGAAACAGCGTGTTACTCTGGCAAAAGCTAAATACAAGCTCGGCAACTGGTAAGTAAGGAGAAAAAAAGTGAAATACTGGCGTGTTGTCTATGACCTTGCCGCCAGCGCGTGTAAAAGCTCTTCGTTCTCAAAATACGTGTAAAGATACAAAGTACAACCAAAGATCAAACATCACCTAAAGTTCGAAGATCAAACTACAGACTACAATTCGTCGTGCCCGGCCATCAAGCCCTCGTCCTCGCGTTCGTGCAGCAATTTCATGTAGTCGTCGTACGGGTCGATTCCCTGTATTTCTTTCGCAATCTTCATTTTACCCGATTTTGTTACGGATTGCAATCGAGTTTTGCACGAGTCCATTTCACGCCTATGGACGGGGCTGTGCCAGCTATGATAGTATAAGACCCGTGTAAGGATGGCTGCGTTTAATTTCCTCTAATTACGTAAGGATGCCTGTAAAATATTACGAAAACACTAGCCCACCCACGCATGGCACTAATGAGTCAGCTAGCCACGTACCTCGTGTTTGTGCAGCGACAGCGGCGCCACTCGCGTCAGGAAAGGACGTGGGTAATCGCGAGCGCGCGCCTGCAAATGGTCGGCATTCCATTTGCTGATCAACTCGTTCCTACACATTGCCCGCACTCTCTTCATACCGTTCCCTCCGTTCCGCTCTCCCGTTGAAAGCAGCAATGAGGAGGACAACTGTTTTCGTCAAGCAAACTTATGCGGTCGAACAACGGCCTTCATGGACGGTACGGGATATACAGCGGAATAAACGGCGATCCTTCAGTTTTCTTTCGTTCCAAAATGAGCCTAATTCTCTCACTTTTGCACACTCTCTCGCCTTATATTCGGAATGATTTTCCGACGGGGATCTTCTTAATCCACTATACCTGATGCATTCCTGCCGCATGTACTATCGGTATGCCCAGTTGCCGCGCGCACATTCCTGCAATCAGCGATCAATCACCCCTCAAGCCAGAAATCCAAAACTTGCTCTCGAGAAGAAGCTAGCCTTCTCTCAGCTACCGTAACCCTAGCCTCAGGTAGTCCCGCGTGTCACACCTATGATCATGTCGTCGGGCGAGTCGGGCGCTGGACACGCACATCCACTGTGCAGCATCTGTGCCGCCGAGAGCGAGAAGACCATCCTGCGAAGATTAGTCATAATCAGATTGATGGCAAATATATAACTAGCCTCATTTCTTCAAGGCTAGTTATATATTGTGTATTCAATTGCCTTTCCGTTCAGTCCCAACTGGCCTTTTTACCTGACACAGAGTAGATAAACTAGATTTTAATCTTTTACTTAACTTAAAAGTCTAACCACCCGATTCGCAAGCAATAGGACCTTTCACCAAACTATTACCTATTACAACATGCGTTTATCACTATGTGAAGGTGAACATAAAAAATGAATAAATGAAAAGTAAAATATAATTACTCCGTACCCTGCCCCGCCCGTCGGATAGTCGTAGCCCGCAGTTCCCGCATGCCCGTACCCGTAGCCGTATCGCTCACCGATTATCACCTTCAATATCATTATTATTATTATTATCATTTGTAAGTTCCTAAAATTCACGCCAAACAGAGCTCTTGCTGTACTAACAAAGAAAAAAAGTGAGTCCAGGCTAAATCCCGGCCCTTCGGATTTACCGGCTGCGAACTGTCGTAGCACCGAAGCCACCTCAGAAGGCGGGACAGGCCTATGAGAGTGTCGTCGTCAGCGACGACCAGCCATCTGATGCCCGACATCGACGCGGACTGCAAGGGGCACGTTGAACACCTCCCATTCCCTTCACAAATACCCAATCAGCCCACCACAAGCCCGACGAAGGATAAGTGCAAGACTGATCAGAGAGAAAAATGGCTAATTTCGCTCTTCCATTCTTTCCTGTAAAACATGTATCCTATTATCTCTCCATTTTTATCATTGTTCTTGTGATCTGCATAAACTATTCTTCTATCCTTGTTACTGACTCGTCTGCACAACTCTAGAAGAGGCGCAGACAATGAGCGCTCTTTGGTTATCATATCACCGATCAGTCATTCGGCTCGACTCCCCTCACCTCACTTATATCTACGCAAATGTTTAAACGTTACGGGATTACGGGCCCTTACGTTAAGGGATTACGGTAAGGGAAACGTTGGCTCGGCGAATATCGTATTCTAATACCTCCTTCAGCGCCCTCTCCAGAATGGCCATCGTCTTCGCACAATGGCCCCTTTGGGTATTGGGAACACCCAACGCGACCGTCGGCACGTACCTTAACGAGTACGGTAGCATTTGTGATTTTCCCGCCAAATTCAAATATTTAGGCTTGTAAGTTTTTCCAAAAATTCAAAAAGGATTGTGCGCGATAGAGGTTCCCGCCAAAATCGAAATTTAAAAAAAAAGTGATCTCTGTTCTTTCGGAACTTACTCATCCTCGACGTCCGAGTAGTAGACAACGTTACGGGCACGGGCGGTCCACGTTCGCTTGGCTACGACCACTTAAAAATAAATATTGCCTTTCCCCTTTGTCTCATTCATTTATCCACTCTTATGCAGCAAGTGAAGAATCTCACAGTAGTATCTCCGTTTCCCGGTAACTACATAAATACTTAACGAACGTTCGAGTCGGTATAGGGTACTTGCGAATAGGAGAGTATGAGTAGTATGAGTAGGAACAAGACAAATTTCGCGTTTCGCAAGTTCGCAATGCGCAGTTGCTCCGCATCCGCGTTTGCGACCTGTCCATTTTGCCAGCAATACGTAATGCATAAAGTCTCACCTCTCGATCGATGATATGCCGAGAAGGTTTTGATGGCAACGAACAATTGTCCTACCGTAACCTTGGGACGATCGAGACACGACTGCAAGGAACGCTTGTGAAATGAGCGAATAACCTGATTATAAGATTAAGACCCGGAATGATATTGCTATTTTTTAGCCAAAGCTTACAAGCTTAGAGGAGTTCGACAATCAAGTTCGCTTCGGGGAATGACAACTACCGTATACCTTCGTATATCTACCGTATACCTGCGGTGCGCCGGTCTGCTGCTCGAACCACACCGCACACCGCGCGTCGCTCTCGCCCCCGCCCAGGCAGAAGGTCTCCGGCTGGAACAACAGCCGGATGATTTAGGTAAACTGTTATTTAGTTAGGTAAATCAAAGTTAGGTAAGAAATAAGCTTCACTTGAAAATAGAAAAAAATCCATGTATTACTGAAGCCCTTTTTTATTAATATAAAATATTAAAAAAGATATTGAAGAAAAAGAAAAAAAAGTAAAAGACGCACCTCCGAGTGCAGCCGTGCGTCGCCCGCATCCAAGACGAAGCGAGCAAACTGGAACAGAGATAATGTGACTAACAGCCTTCAAGGAGTACCATTAACCATGTTCATGGAGACAAAGTTGCATAGCGAGAGAGTGGAGGGCTTAAAAGAGAAACTAATCGAATCCGTCAGGATGTCGTCAGGATTTTTTGAATAGATTACGGTTCCGAATGGAGCTCCTTCAACAGAAAACTTCAATAGCTATACGAATAATATAATCTTTTATGGAGACTGGTAGGGTTAGGTCTGTTTCTTAGTATAGTCGGGAAATGTGCCCCCCCCCTCGTTTGTCCACCTCATGCTTCGGGTCGATGGTAAAGTCCGAACGTCGTCGGTCCACTGCGGCTCGGGCCAACTGGACAACCAGTGACCGGTTCAGCACGACTCCTGAAGGGATATAACAGGAGTACGGTAATCTGCTACCAAGCGTTAGCTAAAGCGGAAAACAAGTCGAAACTACGAGAAACGCTGCTTCTCAATGCAAAATGTAGTGCATTTAGAAGTTTTTATTAAGAGGAAAATAAGTAAGATTTAACGAGTAAAGAGCAAATATGTGACAAACCTGCCGCGAAATCCGGATACTCAAAGGGCGCCTCGCCGTCTTCCGTATAGAAGAAATGATGCGTGATGACGGGTCTGCAAACGCTCGATAAGTTTATCAACGGGATTCAAAGCACCATAGGACAAGACCAAATTGATATTTTAGCATAGATGGGCGCGGTTGCATGTGCTGTACTTACAATTAGGTAGCCTACTGCAAAACCTTTGCAAGCATTGGGCAGGCTGTTGCGGAAAATAATATTGAGCGTATTTCTCGGTCTTTATGTATGGGAGGGCGACTGCAGCAATCTACCAGTCCTGCCCATCTATGTATACCAGTATCTGAACCAATCGGGTAGTTGTCTAGTTATGTTTCACGACCAATTCATATGCCCTAGTCTGGGATGAAAAGTGACAATTGTCTTGATGTCTGCCCTGCCCACTTTCCACAGGATAACCACCGATAGGCTTATCTCAAAATTGGGCATACCAAAGTAAATTTCAAGAATATTTGAGCCGAAACCCATACTATCGATGCCCACGTATTTCAAAGACCTATCTGTGCAAAAACACCAAAATGCCAAATAAGGCCTCGTTGCTAAGCCTTGTCCACAACGCACTTAATACGTGCGCACCCGCCCATAGTATGGGTGGTAGGGTTACACAAATTTAAATAATTTTTGAATTTTTTAATCTTTGATAGGCTCGATTGTGATAGAAATTTTCAATTAGTAGGCTTAACAATTCACGATAGCGTACAATGGAAGGCCTGAAAAAGAAATATATAATTGGAAAGTTTTAAAAAATATATAATTGGAAAGTTGCCTACGCATGACGCACTCACTCCTTGTCCACCAGTCCATGCCCTCTGAACCGCGCGTCCGCGTGTCGCGCGTCGCGCAGCGCCGCGTGCAGGCGGCGCGCGTCGAGACGCGTCTCCGGCTCGATGATCAGCAACCACTGGAGGGATGGGTAGGAGGAGACGAGGCTGGAAGAGGAAGCTAATACTACTGGATATCCGCCTACCCATTTTACTTTTACATTTCTCTTTGAAGTTGCATCAAATTCGCCCTATATGAATATTTGCCAAACTGCTAAAGCATGCCGAGATCAAAGGAGCGAATGAGTCATTCGCTCATTCCTTCTTTCGATCTCAAAAAAGCATTGAAACGGGACATACAATAGATAATAGTAAAATGCGAAACTGGTCCCTACCGTCCAATAATGGGCCAGACCGCGTAGTGCCCCCAGGCAGAATCCGGCCCTCCGGCAACCTCGCGACCCGATTCCACGACTACCGGAGGCTACAATGATAATAGTAATTTCAGTAATCATTACAGCGAAAAAAGAGCATTTTCCATAACTAGCGCACCGCATATGGGCTAATGTTGCCCTATTTTTTTCAGCCTGCCTTACATTATTAGGACAAATCGCACGCATCCATCCTTACAGTGATTTTATACTATGATACTCAGGCATTCATGCACTAAAACATAAAATATAAAGAAACGCAAAACGTAAGTTTTCTAACCTCTCCCCGCCAATCCTGATCGAGTATCGATTTCCGACACTCCCCCGCCAGCCACTCATCATACGCCGTCGACCCATGGGACAGAATGAGGATGACCGTCCGATTGCAAACTGCAAACTAATATTATTATTATTATTATTATTAATAATATTATTAAAAACAAGCATTCCGTTCGCATCTCTTTTATATTGCTCACGATGATCAACCAATAACTCTACAATGCACTGGCAGTACTCCGGAAATCGAAATCCTTGCAAAGACTTCCTGCTATATTGTAAGCATGAAGCCCCATAGAATGTATAATGTGGGTTGAAAAAAGCTTATCGTACACTCTACCGGAATTAACAAACTACCACTATTAAATCTAGAGTAGTGCCGTCGAACCGATTCCTCTTCCTCAATCCAGTCCGAATGAGAATGAGGGGAGGAACCGATTCCTTGCAAGGAATGAATGGAGAACTCGACTCAGGACTCGATTGAATCGAGTCCTGAGTCGAGCTCTAAATCGAGTCCTGGCCGTTTTTCAGCGAAATAAAAGTCCTAATGCTTTAAATTTTTGAAGATTGTTAGCGTGTGGATCAGCGCCGTATTTTACTGAGTAGGGGCTTGACACCACATTCTCTAGATTCTAGAGAATGTGGTTACCACATTGTGGTAGTCGAGAAGGAGGGACAGAGTAGGAAAAGAGTATAAGCCCACCTGAGCCTTGGGCTAGAACCGTTAGTAGAGCTATCCGCAGTAGCGACGGCCTCATCGCCGGGGTCCTTCCCCTAACCCTAATCTCGGGTTACGGTAGCTGAGAGCACTTGCTTCATATTTCAACCAAAATATTACGGTACGGTTTCGAGAGTCAAACTCGCCTGTGCATAAAGGTACGGTAAGCGTCAACCATCACGATTTATTCAAATCTTCCAGCCCTGATCTCAAGAGCTAGTTGAACGAGATAGGAACAGTATTACTGTAATCAATAGCGCATTTGGGAGGGAAACAACAAAAGGTCGAAAATTGAGCGTATCACAGTGGAATGAGCGAACCAAAGGAAAAAAAAAACAAGGTAGAAATGGGCATTATTATCACGATTGTTATTGTTATTCTCCTTATTACCATAACTTCATTGGAGCATTGTCGTTGACAAAATGTGAATAAATAATATCTGATACGCAATGATTCTAAAAACAATCAATTAAGCTGCAGGTCTACGTATTCCTTAATGGATAGTAATGGCAAAACTGTGGAAAGCGTGTTCCTAGAGCAAGGGCCGAGAAGCAGCCGACCGTGTTGCCGGGGGCTAAATCCCGGCTACGGCCCGTCTAGTCAAAGTGGAGGGCCGAGTATACGGTAATCCAGGAGACGAGGAATGCGGCGAAGGCCGTCCCGAAGCCCTCCTTCGCGATCTCCCAGAAGCCACCCAAATCGTCCTCGTCCACCTTCAAATTATTGAATATGTTAAATAGTAAAGGAAAATTAACGTTGAGAGAGCCGCACAGTCCTTTCCGCTACGACCGTAAAATTTCAGCCGGGGCCGGCTTTTAGCCTAATGTAAGCTGACATTTTGCCAAGAGAGTTTCACTGTATTTAGCGGAGTGCGCTGCAAAGATTTCCCAACGTTCGTTTTCCTCCAATAATATTAATACTTTATAAATTTTCCTGAATCGAATCTTCAGGTCGCCAATCACGAAAAGCAAACTGCGCGAATGTAAAGTCAACCACGGTAGTTCTTTTTGTGTTGTCAGTGTAAGTTCGGATGTTACAGAACGTTGCAAAGACTAAGAGAGCAGATAGTAAGTTACTGTAAGCGCGAACCTTCTGGTAGTTGACGACGTAGTGCTGTCCCAGAAGGGTCGAGACCGCCGCATACAGGCCGATCGTGAATATTCCATAGAGAGGAATGATGCCGAAGGCGATTCCGATGATTATTGCACCGATCTGGGAAGGACAAGGGGAAAGCTTACGAACGAAGCGTAAAGAGTTAACATTATTTAAAAAAAGTAGATTGAAGGACTCCTTAAGCCTAGAGAAAATGAACAGAGCAAGCAACGAATTCCATAAATGGTTATTATCCCTACTCTAAAGTAACAAGCGACGTTACTCCACCCAACTCGGTCTGTTTCCCGTTTTGCACAAACAGCCAATTATCACCTGTCGCCCCCAATAGAGCACGTCCAGCAGGTCGTCCTTATCAGGCCAATCAGCAGCAGGTTTGAAAGCTCGGGCCATCTGAAAATAAGCCATAAATAAAATAAAATATAACAACATTTCTTGAAAAATATCAATTATTTGTACAAATCTTGCTGAAACAGTAAAAGGAATTGATAGCTCACAATAGACTGGAACCGAGACTGCTCCTGGGCGGGTACTTTCCGAGACGGGGAGGCCATGGCTGGAAAGGGAGAATAGGATTAGGTTCCTCAACATCAGTCTAAAAATTGAACATCTCAAAGCCGGGAATTTCGTTACGTTACGTTAGAAAGCAGTTTTATGCGAACATTCGAGAGATTAGCGCACCTTTTTCTTCAGCACAATGAATATAAAACTACTCGAAAAGCAACTAAAAATACAGAAAACATTTTTCAAGGCTGTTCAAAACGCAAGTGGTGCAGCGGGTGCGCTGCCGAGTGGATGCTGACTACCGTAATCATAAGCACACAAATCTAGTATCGCGAACTGATTGGATCTGACATTTGGAGCTGAGTTGCGATCTGGTACCTCTTTCTATGATAACCTACGAAAACAATATTCAACGGCACTTCTTGAAGGTTTCGTTGGTAAAGTCGGAATGTGAACTGCATCTCGCGGAACGCAAGAGATAACGCAACCTCTTCTTCTCTCAATCCTTTATCATGGCAAGATGGAACACACATGAAACCCGAAGAATAGGCGCTCGCTGGCCTTATATACGCGTGTACAGATGAATCAGCCTAGAAAGGGGGAAAGGAACGGAGATTCTTTCTGTATTACGTGGCCCGTGGAAGGGGGAAAGATATG
>LS831190.1:99684-121005 GCA_900490955.1 Micoletzkya japonica
TCTTCTCTCAATCCTTTATCATGGCAAGATGGAACACACATGAAACCCGAAGAATAGGCGCTCGCTGGCCTTATATACGCGTGTACAGATGAATCAGCCTAGAGAGGGGGAAAGGAACGGAGATTCTTTCTGTATTACGTGGCCCGTGGAAGGGGGAAAGATATGTACGATTGTACGATTGTGACGTGGTCACAACACTGCATGATCTACGAGACTCTTCAGCAATATCCGCCGAAATGTTTGGTCCAAAACGTTTTCCGTGCGAGATTTACCACCGAAATCAGGGATATTTTTAGGTGAAGCATTTACACTGCTCTCAGAACACTGTGTCATCCATGGCTTTCACCGTCCCTCAATCCACTCATTTCATCAAGTCACTTTGCGCACATTGGGTTCAGGGCCACAACGTTCCTCACTAGCCCACGTTAGGCTACATATCTTCACTACTCATTTAGCCATTCCGGAAGATGAGTTGATCATCCAAACGCCTGCGCGACTAATATTTTATAAATTACCTCGGCCATACGATGATCCAAGCGCGACTCATTCGCAGAACTTTAATTATTCCTATGCAGATACCTCTTATTCAGCTGAATTCAGAGCTTCCCCTTCTAACTATCTTATTTTGCCACTTCCTGATCGTTCCCATCCTATGCAGCTCTTCCGTCCCATCACGGTCCTTAGTCGAAATTTATAGCTCACCCCACGGCCTCACTCTCCTTCTCTCTCTCGGGAAGGTCATAGTTGTGCTCTAAGCGGTTTTCAACACAGAATAAGCTTGCCTGCCAGAACCGGGCTCTCCCTCTCTTCCTATCTCTATCCTTCCTTCTAAGGGGCTAAAGGTCATCTCTCCCCCTGCCTTTCCCTCCTTTCACCTAATCACATCCTTACTCGCATCCCTTTCGCTTTCCATTGTGACGCGCCTTCGGGTATGCTTATGCCTCGGAACCGCTAACCGATGGTTTTTATGGCAAAACTTTATTTATGTCTAGGCGTATGCCTGTGTTACACTCACGTATGGTATTCAGATCATGTTAGCTATACAGTCGATGCCTTTTACGTAGTAGCATTCATAACATACCTGAACACGAGTCTTTCCTATTCCAGCTCATTGTTATGGAACTTTGATAGCAGCATTTATTGACTTGGATGTACCAAGATATGCCAAATAAGATATGATATGTCAGGATGCGGCACGCGGTGGTCCTCGCGGCTTTGCTTCTCGGGACGGCCGAGGCCTTCTTCCTCTCGTATGGTGGCGGGTCCCGAAACTGCCAGTGCGCCTGTCCGTGAGTAGCTACCGTATCCTACCGTACCCTAGGTTGGCTAGGCTGGCCTACAGTACTCTCTAATACCAACAGTACTTGATAGAGTATCGATCAGTCTGTTTCTCTACAGTAACCCCACAGCAACCCTCTCCAGATACCAGCCCCCTCCTCCTCCCCCGCCACCGCCTCCACCGCCGCTGCAGTGCCAATGCCCGCCACCGCAGTACATTCAAGCTCCCCAGCAACAGATGGTCCCCGTGATCACCCGATACCTACAGGTAATGCTCATTTAATGTTTGCTTCTTGAAATCAAGACTAAGCAACTCTTCCTATCGCCAGAATTAGAAAAATAACAATGGATGCCTTTCCACGTAAGCCTTCCAGGCGCCAGTCCACGTGCCCCAGGAGACACAAGTGGTGACCCGGGTGCACACCGTCGCCACCACCCCTACCGTACCCCCGACGACTACGGTAGTCACCACAACCGCGCCAGCCCCCACCACGGCCGAGCCGGTGGAGGTGGCACCCCAGCGGCCGCAGTCCATCACCTACTCATTCAACCAGCCCGCCACCATCCATGTAAGACATCTTGCAGCATTTTATGAAAAGCTTCATATAAAACACTTTCTTTCAACGGTGAGGCTAGGGAGCTGCAGATTTTTCGTTAGCATACTGCCGAAAATTAGGGGGACTTCCAACAATATTTGCATAAAGCCCGTGCATAAAGTTACGCACACGCGGTGCCCACGCATGACCACACAGTTCGCATTGCAGGTGAACGGCAACTCCGATGACCTCATGCGTGGACTGCAGCAGATGACGACGCAGGATCAGGTTGGGAACAACGGAAAAATAGGGGCAACGATCTTTCGCGATTCAGCCACGAACCATGAGCCGAACTGTAGCTGCGATGATATTAATAAATTCTGGGAATAGCGTAGGCTAGTAGATGGACGATCACGGCGAGGGTGGAATGACGCATTTCGCTAGTTATGGTTAATCGATGCTTTTTCGCCTATATTTGAAGCTAGTATTTGAGTATTTGAAGCTGCTTCAACGATGAAGTCATCTATGTCTTCCAGGTGACCCCCTCAACGGTGAACGTCGACAACGGCTTCTCGGAACGACCGGCGGTCATCACGCACGACATCGTACGGGGTACGTTTCAGAGGGTGCACTTAGGTATATCGATAGTGCACGAACTGGTATTTCTGACCGTATTTACTCCTTGTTGAGCCTAAAAATAACAACAGAGTGATTATCTGAACGTACTTGCACAATCTAATATGAGGTCACCTAAAGCCTTTCTTAGTTACGCTTTACAAGACCTCATTTGAGCTATATTTTAGTTTCGAGTCTTCCAGAACCCATGTAACCCCGGCGCGAAAGGGAAAGGTGTGAAAGAGAGGGAAAGGCGCGACCTTCGAACCAACAAGCTAGAACTATCCCCCTTTCACTTATGACTCTCCCTATCTATCCGATCCAACTCTTTGCCGAAACACACGTAAATAGATACCTTGGCTCTACTAGGGATTAGCATAGTTGGCATAAAGTCTTCCCAAGTCGAACACTTATCTTACTTATGCTAAATCTCGTTTCTTCAACCTTCATCGTCCCTCCGTTGCGCAAGACGCACTCTGCCATTAGGTGCACTCTAATATCCAGTGGGACTATCTCACCGTTATGATTTCCATCTTATAGTTGAACAATCCATCAGTGTATTGGACAAATGCGTCTAACTTCTCTCACTTTCGCTCTTTTGCCTATTCTGAATAACGTATATTATTGACGAAAAAGTTCCGTCAGTAAACTAATGCCTACTTTGCCTGGACTCTCTTCATACCGCTTCGCTCTCTCGTCAAAAGTAGGAATGAGACGACGGACGGAACTTAATTTTCTCACCCATAATTTGATTCCCTTTCTCTTCTGTTCCAGAGGAACGACCAGCGGTCGTGCGAACGCTCGTGCGTGGTATGATTTTTTAAAAATTATTGTTTTGTTACTTTTTCGCTTTGCTTGAAATCTGTTATGTTCACAACGTATTATTACTTAAACTTATTATTAAACTTCTAAAATGCAAAAATATGAATATATCTGTGTTTAGAGGGCGAAGGAGTCGTGGCGGACGACGGAGGAATCATTCGTACGCACCTTGTACAGGAGCCGACGGACGTACGGTAAGTTATCATAAGCTATTCCGTTCTTTTCGAACCTTGATCAACTTTTACGTTACCTATGTCCCCTGATCCCTTGATCCTTCATCCTGTTGTTCTTTGTCTTTGATTACCTATTTGGGAAACTATCTACCACTTCATCGAATCGGCCATTCCATCAACCTTGATCTATATACGATAAATGCTGATGAAGCGACCGATTTACCACCAATTTCCGATTTCCCGCCAACCAAAAAGGTTTCCCGCCAATTTCAATATCTCGATCCAGAGCCGACCTTCGCAACCTGGTCTCTGCCCGACCCGTACAGGTAGCGGAGCACCGCAATCTTCTGCTGGACGAGGACTTCCGGGAACCGTTAAATGTAATTTGAATTCTTGCCGAAATGAAATCTAAAATTCACCCTGATTCAGGGTGGCCGCGGAGGCGCGACTCGGGTACTCCTACAGGAGACCGACTTAAATGAACCGGTATGTAAATTGAATAGCTTCTTCGTAGGAAAGAACAAGTTATGCGCATGTACAAACATAGTGAAAGGATTCATGGCGGCATAGTAAACACCATTTCTCGCTAAAAGTATTTCTATTTGTCAGAATAGCCGCGGGGGCACTACGCGTGTGCTCCTTCAAGAGAGCGATCTGAACGAGCCGGTCAGTCGATCGAAATAAATCGTCTTCTTTCTTTGAAAGTTGGACTCCATCTCTCGATCGTTGCAAGTTTTGATGCGATAAGATAAAAGATTCCTCGTAGTAATGAGAAAAAGATGGTGTGTGATTTTTCAGATTAGAGGCAGCCCCGTCAGAGGCCAATTCCAGGGTGCCGATTTCAGGGAGCAGGTGGACATTTTTTCATTTTAATCTATCGTTCGATCCTTTTCCGTAATTCGGAGCGGTATTTTCCCAACAAAATAAATTTTAACTAATTTCAGGGCCGCGGTGGTCCCGTTCGTGGCCACTTCCAAGAAACGGTCCTGGTAGAGCAGGTGAGGTTTCCCGCCAAAAGTAATTCGAAATAAATGTTTTAGGGCAGAGGTGGACAAACACGTGGACAACTGCAGGAGAGTGAACTGGTATTGCTTTCCCGCCAAAATGAGATTTGAAAATGCGCGAATTCCCTGATTCAGGCTCGAGCTCGTGGACAGTTTTCGGAGGCGGAAGTCGCGCATTTCAGGGAAGACAACGAGGAGATCCTTCCGGCAAGGTTGGGCACTGATTAATTTTGAAGAAAGTAAATCAATGTGTACATCTGGCGAAAGACTATACGAGAATGACTAACCATTGGTTTATGTAGTCTTTCTCTCTTCCTGTACTTGCTCTGTGCATTTCATTTGGTTACTACGATCGAAGATCATTCGAAATCATTACAAATTACGACGCTTCGTCGCTCGGATTGTCTCTACGCCTCTCTAAGCCTTCCTCTCTCTTGAATTCTTTCACACACCTCACGAACCTGTACTGTGAGGTGGAGTTTCGCATATCGCCGATCGCATAAAACAACGCTGCTAGGAAAGATGCAATCTCCCTACAGGACACGTTGTTCGCACGCTTTTTCAGCTTGTTGACCCTGTCCGTTCCCCATGCTAACTTGAATAGAAAGCCAGCAATATGTGGAGTCAAGCTACAGTATTCCACTTCCTACCGTATCCCCATAATTCCGTTCAGGACTCCGATAATCGACTACGGTCCCCGGCCGCGAGTAATCGAGTACGATCCAAGGGACCGTCTGGAGGAGTACAGGCCGCGTATTCGAATAGACGAGTACGACCCACGAGCAAGGATCGTTGATGACTATCAGGTTTTAATACAATATTACTGATGTTGGCTTACCCTGAAAAGTTCTGGTCTTGTTGCTTGCCCTTTGCCATAACACTTCTTTTACATCTACATTGTTCTTGATGGCATTAGGAGATAAGCTTATATTCTCAGTCTTACAATTAGGGTCGACCACGAATCGAGGAACTGACGACGCTTCGACCGCGTATCGACGATGTCCTCTATACGCGGCCTGCCGATGATTATCGATCGAGGACTGTCCTCGTCGACAATCCCGCGTACAGGGAACCCGAGCAGTTGGTGAGTTATCATAAGGGAAGATCCCTAGCTGATGGACAAAGATGATATCCTACTCTTGAAAATCCGCGGATTGTTGAGTGGACGCAGAAACATGAGATGAAGACATAACAATTACAAGAAAACTCTAAACATCTGCCACACTCTTGTAAATGCATCGTTGTGTGAGAGTAGGAATATTAAAAGGACATTGAAGCGAGAACTTTTTTGAAACCAAATATAGTTATACTTGTAAAATATGTTTCTTAGACGATGATAAACATAATAGCCTTTGAAAAATATTTTTTAAAGAATTTCTGGAGCGAGAAATATTTATTTGTTCCGAAAATACCCGATGCCATTTGCCTCGTTACTATGCGCTAAACGCAGTAAGACTGCGCCTTGGCTGTGGAAGGATTTTTAGGATATCTCGCGAAGTAGACATTTTTGTGCACTCTGATTTTGGTTTTTATATTATTTAGGCGATAAACTTTCATATGAAAGGCAATCTTTTTTGGCTTCCATGTCCCTTTAAATCTTACGATTAAAAGAATCCTCCATAGATCGGGCGCACCGTGCACATCGGAAATGCGCTGTACAACCAGGATGCGCCGTCGTACTCTGTTCCGTCCAGGTAAATACTATCTTTGAACCTGCGTAGTCGAGATGAATTTTTGATGCTTCGTGGCCTAAGAAAGACAACTGCAATACTAGATCATGCCAAAGACAACCTCAACTAAACCCAAGATACGAGCTATGCATTTCCTTCTTTGTAGCTACACAACCTTCTCAGAACGCGCATCGACGAGCTCTTGGAACCGTCCCCCTCAGCACCCGTAGACAACCGCCCGCTCGCCGTGCAGCCCTACGCGCCCAATCCGGAGCTGGTCAGTGGCCTAGTTTGGACATCTTCTTGACCATACTTCGCGGTGAACTAATAAGGAACGCCCATAACGTTTCTGCTCCAAACTATAGTTCATGTTGCGAAATGAGCGAGCGGGTGTGAGAGAGCATAGGAATTGGAGAGACGCAGACACAGTTGCAATTGGGTATATATAATTCTGACCGACGGAACGTCGTGAATGCCTGTTTTACTCGACGTGTATTCCCGGAGGGATTCCACTGTACCCAGATAATTGCTGTCAACCTCCCAATTTTGCAGGATGTACGTCGCCCGCTTCCGGCCGCACAGGAATATCGCGAGAATCCGTACAATACCCAGCCAAGGTGCAAACTCAGAACATACGAAAAGATTCATTCAGCAGCAAATAGCATTTCTTCGTTAATCGCAGGAATGACATAGTAGATCATTATGCAAGAGCTGAATAAGCAATAGAGGTTCCTGATTCTACCGTGATCAGGTAATCCGTTTAGGACCCGACTCGAAGATCTGATGGAGTCGCGACCAGCCGACGGCGGCCAGTACCTACAACAACAGCCGCCGGCCTATAGTCAACAGCCGCTGCCCGATGTGACTTCCCGCCAAATTCAAATTCTAATCTCGCCCTGATTCAGCCGCCCGTCGTGTCCGAACCACCCAGCTCGCAGTACAACAAGCGGGACAACGTCGATCCTCGGCGAAGGTTCGTGAGATTACCACAGCCTCAAGGCATTGCGAAGGAAGAGATCTTCGATCGCTCGAATGTATTCCAACTTCAGTGCCTTCCCCGACTCTTCCTCCTCCTCCGCTTCCTTCTTCGACGGAACCGCTCCGGTGAAGAATGCGGAGCTGCAGCAGCAGAGGCGGTCTGTAACCGCCTCCAGAGACCCCTTCGTCCCCGACCAAACTGCCGACTCATCAGTAGCAGCAGTACGACAAGACTCGCCCGTCTCCGACTTCCTGCCAGGAAAATGAAGGATACGGTAGCCTTACGCAGAGCGACAACCCTTAGATATTCCACTATGAATGTATTCACTAGATGCATAACATCGTGAAATGGTTAGATTAGCGCTTCGCTCATTGTCCAGTATCCAGTAACTCGGTTATTGTGCCATTCGATGATCTCGACAGTCATGTCCCCCCGGTAGAGTGTAGTTATAGAGTATTTAAATATTAGACAGATACGCTAATATTGTTGATGGAGTGTTACACGATGATGTGTAGGCGATAATGTACATTGAAAGGTGTGTTTCTCACAGCATTCCTAGAGTTCGATTATTTAGTGAATGGCGGGGTCCCCCGTGCTCAATCACCATTGCGGACATAACAATGATCCAAAATTCACCAATTTGAAAACTTAACCTCCTCCCCCCAGTCCAAAGAGCTGCCAAAATTTGGTGAAGATTCATTCAGCCATAATGGAGTAAATTCAAAATTAGTTGCCAATTCGCTATTAGGCACTTCCCCTTTCGGTCGGAATGCTGTGTTCTTGTTCCTTTTGTCAAGGCACATATATTGAAGTGAAACTATCAGTTAAAGGAGCCAGCCCACGAGTACGTTAGGATTTGAATTCCCGCGCTACCCTGATATATCAATTTAGGCCTTTCCGCTTATATTTTCCGATCGTTCTTTTTACTAAAATGATCAGAACAATGCAAAAATTCATTTAGTCAAGAATTCAGAGCTGTATCTGTTCTCAGTCGGCTAATATATCCGATTTTGTGAAAAGCGCGTTACTCTTTGCACCTTCACTACTCCGCGGAGAGTGAATGAAGTAGCATAAAACTGGAATACCGGGTCAGGACGATTAGATCTACTTAATGACGTAAAGAGCCCATATGGCCAGAAACTCGTGGTACGGCTCCTTTAAAAGAAGGTTTGCAGAGTTCAAAGCTTGGAAGTGAGCTGAAAATAGTTTGCTGAACCTCCCAATCTGTCATCTCCCATCTCTCAACATGCCCCATCATAACCTTCTGCTCTTTCGCAGCTCATCGCGCGTCGTTCCCAGAAGGCTCAGTCTCTTCTCGGCTTGACAAGTGCCCTCTGCACTCTGCAACGTCTTGTCTGCCCTCCCGAATCGAGAACATCGCTCTCATTCCCCCCAAAATAGGGGAGAGCGACACATCCCTCCAAACGAGCGTACTTGTTAGACCCGCAAACTTTTCGTGCGCGCAACTTCGTTGCGAGACCCATTTCCGGAGTGATGCTGTTACATTTCGGTCTTTAGTCTGGCACCCACCAAACTCAAAAATCGGCCCAAGTCACAAGATTGATACGGCCCAAGTTGGCCGTATCTATCTTGTTCATGAATTAACATCTTCCCTTTTCGGTATATACATAGATTTGCCGGATGTGGATATTTTAGGAGAGATAAGCGATGCGAATTGAGTGAGAGCGCGTTGCTTAGATTAGGGCATGATTCGGATGAACCCTTGAGGACACTTGCGTTTCTGGTGCGAAGTGAGATCAAGAGGGATGCACGCAAGGTCAACTCTTCAGATGCATCTCTAGTGCAAAAATTTTACTGAAATTCCTCTCTAAGTTCTCCGTCCACTAGAGCAAACTGCACGCTGAGCTAACCTAGTGACTCCAAGTATATTTGTCTCAAAAACTGAAGTGCCTGTTTTCATTCCGTGAACCCGCCATGCATTTCCGTCTAGGAATTCAGTGATCGTCGTCATGCGGTAACATCTTCGTTATTTGCTATATACGTAGATATTCTCACGTTTCGAATTAGCAGAGAAAAAGTATAATCCGGTGAATAACGTCGCCCAGTTCCTTGATGCTATATTCGCGAATTAGGAAGTTCGCTTAGGATGCGCGAGTTAACGAGTCATAGAAGAACAGAGTTCAAGATCCCCATACACTTTGAACTTTATCTTTGTTCAATCACTATGTCACTTCCTCGTTATTTTACCATAGTTAATGGCATGCTTCGTTTACGTTTCGCCTCCGATCTGACATTCCCACGTTCTCGATGTTAAGAAAGTCACTGAATATGTTACTAATTGCTACACCGGGGCTTTTTGCCACATGCTCTGAGTTTTGTATATACATGCAACCACTTTGAAGACTATCTCGCTGATGTTTAGTGAAAGAACATCCGTTGGACATCTATCAAGTCTGCCGCAAAATGTGGCTTGCACAGCGTTCAACCAGTAAACTTTCATCTTCCAACGCACAAAATGCAGATGCGCAATTTGGGGACCCTGACGAACGAAGATGCGAGAGAGAGGGAGGGAAGGCCCCGACAGACTCTGAGAACTGGGGAGTACGAGAGTCGGGAGGAGGCTGAAGAGATGAAGAGAGTAGGGGGTGCACCGAAAACGAAGTGGCCAAGGGTGGGGAGGGGGAGGGAGGGGAAATCAGACGGAGCCGGCGGCCGGAAACATTCACTAACTCTGTAAGCCATGTGGCTGGTCTCGCTCGATCTTTAGATTTATGCCTCTCCGGTTTCCCATTTTATAAAACAGACAGTTCCGTGCGATTAGTGGTACTTGAACTCAATCTCCATTGAGTTTCGCGAAGGTGTTCGCTTCTAGCTATACTGTAGTCGGCAGCTGCTAGACCTCAAATAGCACAGCCCCCAAGGGTATTATACTATTAGCTCCGTACATCGGAGTTTTCCCACCCGGCCACATGTTCGTTACACCCCATATTCTGCGGATGAATTAAGCTCCGCTAATCGTTCAGAGGAATTGTTGAACTAACAGAAGCAAGTTAATTCTACTCCTTGAGAGTAGAGCTTGCTATTCAGGCCGTTGCCATGCTTATGATTGATGCCCCGCAGGATAGCGAGTCGTAGGATCATTACTAGTGCCGATCGCGATTCATAATAATGAAACGAGTCGATTCGCATGCTCTACACTTGAGAGAATGAACATGTGTTGAGGTGTATGGCTCGTTCTCAGAGATGAGGAAGAGATTACTGCCTTTTTCTCCCGCTTAATCTGAACTCGGTCCAATGTTCTATTGCACAATGTTCTGACAAGAGTGCAAATGTTAAGCGAACGAGATGCCGAAAAATAGCCCTGATTTCGGTAGGAACTCCCGCACGGAAAACACAGTACCCTAAATATTTTGGCTCGTTCGCTTAACATTTAGAACATTGTGATTGGTGCTTGTGCTGTTCAGCATATCATTGACGAACAAATTCCAGCAGTAAACCCATTTCTACGTTTTCAGCCTTCACAGCCTTTTTTCTTCAGCCTCATCGCGTTCTTATGGGAAATGAAACAACTGGTGGAATTTTTTCCTTAAATATAACGTTTTACGCTAGACCTAGGGGCGTTCGAGACTCAAGGAACGGCTGTTATTACCTCCCCTCTCCTCAACGTGTTCCCCCCGTCGTTCCCTCCACCCTTCACATATGTCAGTCATCATCATCACTACGCTGTCTACCGCCGCCCTTCCAGGCAATAAACTAACTGACAATAAGTGGGTGCTGAAACTCAAGCCTGCCGGAGGCTATATGTGTCAACCCCCTACGACGTAGCATCATTTCCAGTGTGTAAATTCCCAGATGGTGCAATACTGAAGTGTCATCTACGGATTACATAATCGAATGTTCTGCTGTTCATCTCATAGGATTATCGCTAATTGCTTGTTTCCACCCGATACCCGTGTTCAATCTCAGACCCACGCTCGGCCATGTTTATTGCTTGTTTTGGCCTGCTGTCAGTCGCTCCACGGCAATCTGGTTTTCCTAGTAAATTGGCCATCGGGCCGCAAACCAACTATTTCCAGCCAACCCCCACGTTCCAACCTCATTCATGGAAACCTCTTTATTCGAGGAACGCCGAAAACAGTGTCCGGTCTTACTGTAACCAGTTTATTGAGTACCGTAGCCTGAAGTGTTTTTCTTGGCGTGATCTGCTTTACTCTTCTTGTGTTCTTGTTTTCAATTATAAATTTTTATCAATATTTAGAGCTTCACTTTTCTTTCGCATCTATACACCTTCATAACACATTCACTGTTCTGTTTATGCTGTCCCCGGTTTTCACCCTTCCTCACAGTCAGTAGCCCTTCATACTATCTACCCCCTCTCTCATCTCGCTGTACTCATTCATCTAGATGCATGTCATCCATCCAGATGGATTTCCTTCCTCCCCCATCTCCATCACCCCCTCACATCTTCCCCAATTCACTCGCTCCTCCGGTCGACTGTTGTTTTTCGGCGAGCGCGCGCGTTCTATCTTTTCGCATTTCTAATTGAGAACAGTCTCTCGCCAGACTAGGCCTCCTGTAATTCGCTTTTCCGGTCGGTTACTGACAGCAGACGAGAGTGGCAAGCGCCATTTAGAACCGCACGGTCACAAACCAGAACTAACAATAACCGATCTTTGTGAAATGCTTCTTTCGAACTGTCCAGGCTTCTAGCAGACGTGTTCGTCGTCTGGAATTTGTAAGAGCCCACTAAAAGTGCAGCAGATGTGGTGCTGTCTGCTGGAAGAGATTCCCCTCACAATCTTACTTTGCACTTTTCCTTAGCTTCATGGTGGCTTGCATAAACGCCTACTGAAACCTTGTGAGGAACATACGTGAATTATCATCAAATATGGTAAAATATAGATTCTGAGAGACCCCGAGACGTATATTTCATATTTTTAAATGTATATTTTATATATTTCTGTGGAAGTGCCGGCCACATTCTTCCTCCCGCCGGCACTTTGTGCCCATTAGCCTCAAGGGGAGAGGGGACGAGAGTGAAGTGAGCTGCAACCGCGTGGTCTACGAAGTCCTTCGACATTCGAAAGTCTCATTTGGCTTCTGGAAGCTTTTCTTGCTATTGCAGGCATAACTTATTGAATTGACATTGCCGTGAGCTCATGGAATGAAGTGTAGTTACCCACGTACTGTCTCGTCTAGACTATGCTGTAATTTTCCCAGTCTGCACCTGTAGGGTCTCGTTATACTTCAGTGTAGCTATTCCTTTTGAAGTAGTTAAAAATCAAGAATTATTTTTCTGGATATAGATTTTACTGGATTTTCTGGATATATTTTCGATCTCTGTTCGTTCACAACAATGAACGTCCAGCCTTCTCACGTAGCATGCCTAAAACAAGCTGACTCAAGGTGCGCACAATTAGCAACATGCGAAGCCTCGCACTAATCTAATTCACGCACACCGGCCTATTTATCCCTCCTTATGTGCCACAACAAATTATGTCCATCTCTGATCACATTAGACGCGGGCTTCTCCTTTTTATTGGGGATATAATAAGGAGCTTCTCCTCCTACCCGAATTAGCGGGCGTTCACTTTATCCAACGGCATTCGCTTTGCCTCATCCGAGCAGCACTTAGTCAGATTGTAAGATGAAATTTACATTGATGCATGAATTAACTCCTTCAGTTGTCGTTCTTTTTTTAACTCCTGCCGTTGCCGTTCTTTTTTTCCTTTTTTTCAAATTTCATTTACCATCTTTTCTCGTTTCTATTTACCTTGACCTCTGAGCTTCTATCCAGAACTCTTGCAATCCAATTTCTCATGTGGCTATTGTCTTTCTCGAAAGGTGCCCTAGTCTTCCAAGGACACAGCAAATATATTAGCAGACAGCAATCGAATTATGCCATAGGCTTACCTTTCTAAGGCCTTTGTTCTTTTTTGAGTAGAGGAAACGGAGAGAACGCACGTTTTCGTATGAAAAAGCACAACTTATCAGGTAGTAATTTTTCACTTTATTGAATTTTTATTAGAACCTGTGATTTTTCATGATTAGCGAGACATCGTTCTATGTCCAAACGCGGAACTTGTATTAATTCCCCTAATCAACTTATTTGCTTATTCGTCATTTTTTAACATCATCTTTTGTTTATTGTTAAGCACCATGCTGATTCATAGAAATTCATAGGATTCATAGGATTGTCATATTTATATCTTCTGAGTTCAAGCTTTGTTTCTGAAATAAACAGTTTCTGTTGAAGAGAGATATTCCTTTTAGTCTTTAGAGACATTTGTAAAGTTTGTTTTGCCCTGCTCTTCTAACATTGCGTTCTGACAGCATTTCCATTTATTTAGCCGTGTGCATACATTCCTTCCTCGATTTCCCGCCAACCGTCATCGGTTCAAACCCTCAAACTTCCTCAATGACTCCCTCGTTTCCAGCTGTTTCCCCCGTTTGCAATTTCCGAATGCTCCAACGAGTATACTGACGAACCGCGAATCAGTTCCTCTTGGGCATCGCTTGCTGCAGACGATTGCGTCACTATGAGCGCATTTCATTATCGTGCCGACTATTAGAGAGCGTCTATCGAATGAGATAAAGCGATCAGGCTCGCTGAGAGAGCGGAGAAGAGTGGAGAGAATGAGATATGGGGAGAATGTAAATGCATTCGATAGTCGCAAAAACGACTATCTCCTGCTTCGTTGACAGTAAGAAGCAATGAGGGTGGCAGCAGTAGTTTCAGTGCCCCTTCATCAGCTAATCATCAGGCTGAGCCAGGTCTTAGACCATGCCAGTCCTGAGACCCCTGAGACTTTACGGAAATTTACAGGAGAGCGGCTTACAGCGCGCCCTTCAGAACATGTTCTCACGAAATTAGCTCAGCCGCTCCCAGGTCCTCCGCCTACATAACAATAACTGCTTGAGAGTATATGCAGGGCAAGAAGCTGGAAATAGCCAGTACCCTTGTTTTGCCCGTTATTTACTTCAACTCTGTTTCCGTCATATCGCCAGGCGGACGGACTACGGCGAATTTATTATCCTCCCCCACTTCTCGCGCAAGTATAGTGGACTAAAATGATCCGTCGCAAAATCATTCCGAATATAAGGCGAGAGAGTGTGCAAAAGTGAGAGAATTATACTCATTTTGGAATGGTAGCAACTGATGGACCGGTTTATTCAACTATATAACGTGCACGTAAGTCTGAGTCTTACTCACATTAGAGCACTGTTTGCCGTGAGATTAGCGCTAATCTGATGTTTCACTGTTCAGCATATTAGGTAATGCGACTCATTTTAATGGTAAAACAGTAGTTCGGATCCGCACGTCCTTCCGCAATTGTATGTCGGGGGAAGTTTAGAATATTTGCCTATCCCCTGTCTTACAGGTTCGATATTTTATAGCAAACATTATCCTATTGCATGCGATTCGTGCTACGAGTTGGAGAATTCTGTTCCCTAACGTCCCTTCAACAATGCTCCCCTCGCTGCTCTGCCGTGTCTAATCCATCGTCTTGTTCGATGGCCTCTAATATCACGAAGGACACACGCGAGAGTCGATTGTTTTCGCAGTTACCCATGAAATTGCCATCTTATTCTAGGGGTAGTCAAAATACGCGAGGCCGCATTCTGAGCTTCCGTAGCGCGATATTTCTCATAATTGTGCATAATTTGCGCCAATATATATTGTAGAACCCCCCAAACCGCAACGATATGTATCTCTATTCTATTCTGAACGGCCGTTCTCCGTAATCTATTCCCACATATTTCTGAGAAGCGCGAGTTTGTCAGTATGATGATGAATCGCCCTCAGTCGTCCCTCGAGACCCAGACTAGGGCCTTATCCAACTCTACGCAAAAGTCCACTGTCATCTCAGGCGCTTAGCAACTCTTTAACGCCCCATCCATCACCTAGCTTAACTGATTTGCTTGGATACGGTAGTCGCCTCAGCTTTGCAACCTACAAATGTTCATGAGAAATATCTCGCCACTGTTGTAGAACGAAATTTTCAATTTTATCTATCAAGTACTGTGAACACGTAGTGATGTCCATTAATCTTTTACCATTTGTTGCAACCTTGAATCATGACCGTGTATGAAGCTTATTCGGTCCGAATAGGTAGTACAGAGTAAGAAACTCGCCGGTAGACTGTAAGGCTAGCAATCCAGACTCGACTTTGTTGACTGCTACTTCGGTACCTATAGTTGATATACGAGCTTATTGACTATGTGCGCCTTAATCGGAAGCTCAAATAGGGCTCAAGTGGGTGTATACGACATAGCTTCAAGGCTCCACAGTCTGTCATGCTGAACAAAAGAACAAACCGCTCCTTGAATTTGGTCATTTACCTTTCACCTATTCTGCAGATTTCTAGCCTCGCATTTCCCCAGACAGTCCACATGCATTACAGTACCTTGTGTCTCATAGCACTTGACCACCCTCCCACCCGTACGCCATTTCCGTTCTGTTCGCACTTGCATGTCCCACTTACTGCCTGAATATCTATGGAAAAGCTAAGTGCTTGCGTCGGTACACATCTATAGGCTATACAGCGTTTTCCAGATTACTGACTGAAACGTTCTGTCAGTAAACTCATTCCCACGTTATCTGGACTCTCTTCATACCGCTTCCCTTTCTTGTGTGAAGTAGGAATGAGAAGACTGACTGAGCTTTGTCTGACCATAGTCATAGTGCAATAGCTGCGTAGCTTCTCCCCTCGTACAGGTGAATTCCCCTACCCGTACAATCCCAACCTCGTGACTGGCTGACTGCACAGTGTTCTAAATGTTAAGCGAACGAGCGAAAATGCTTACGATACGGTGTTTTCCGTGCGAGAGTTCCTACCGAAATCAGGGTTATTTTTCGGCATCTCGTTCGCTTAACATTTTCGCTGTTGTCAGAACACTGTGACTGGCAGCCTCCAAGCTGCTTCTCTTCATTCCCGAGAGTGTCCATATATTTCTCTCGAGGGCCGACCGCCCGCCAATTTGTGCCCATACGCAGCGAATCGTAAAGCCATCGCCGGGGAAAGGTATCCCCTCCCCTGGCCGAACGTAGAGTGTCTCCCCCTTCCCTCTACCGGATGTGCTCCCGTCGTGTGTGTCACGATCATTCCCTAGACAACCTGTGGACCCGCTGGACCCTATTCTCTTGTACAGAATCGCATACCAACGTTAGCTCGTGTACCAGGATAAGTGTTGTGTTATTGGCGAAAACTTCCGTCAGCAAACTCATTCCTACGTTGTCTAGACTCTCTTCATACGACTTCGCTCTTTCGCTGGAAACCGGAATGAGGCAACTGACGGAGCACTTTCTACAACATGCACATGCTATATGGTGAGGCCTGACCACCGGTCTAGTCCCACTCTGCTCGATGGTCCCCTAGCGCCCAGCGGGAGACCGTGTCTCCTCTGTCAACGCGGCCCGATTTCGCCGATGCTTTTTTATTGCTCGCCGTTGGCTGCCTCTTTTTCGGATAGCACTCCCACGTTCGCGGCAGGACCATATAACAGTGGCCGCCTACCGTATACCTGACTAAGCTAATCTCCGATCGCCTATTGCCATTATCCCAGTGTAGAGTTCCGTGTCTACCTTCGATCTGCGAGCGCGTCAGAAGGAGCGGCTGGTGCTATCGTGCAATACGTGTGAGACCCGCTTGACTTTTTTAAATCTAGTCTTCTATTTTGCAGCAGATAAGTAGACAAAGACATGCTATTACTTTATACTGCTACAACCTGGTCATAACTGAACTATGTATTGTATTATCCTGATATAAGACGAGCGTCCAGTAACTGCTCACCGCCTATTTTAGGCACAACTTGCCCGCTCTCTCGATTCCTGTCCTTCGCTCTGCTATGCACCGAGAAACTCGCGAACAATCTAAGGATGTTAGATAATTGGCCAATCGTGTGTCTCTCTCGCTCTGCTCGCTACTTGGATGCACCGCTTACTTCCGTAACGCGATCACTGTCTAATCCCTTACAACTTAACCTTAGTCTCGACCTCAGTTTAGCCTTCACTTAGCCTTAGACTCTCCGTGTGCGCTACAATTTGTTCCTAAGCTCCAACTCTTTTGTTTAATGGGATTCGTCTGAAATAGTGGAACGAGCTCTTGTCGCTCTAAGAATTGTCCACTTCGCGTAGCTTCGCTCCTGTCTTGTCTCTCTCCGTCTAGCGACTCTGCACCAGCCGTTAATGTATGCTAATGCCACATACACACATCTGCTGGCATTCGCAAGTACGTAGAACCACAGGACCTTCTTTATTACCCTTCGGGGGGATATTCCGGGACAGACTCCACTCTCTACGTTCTTTTCCAGAGTTGCGTATGAGTTCTTTTTATTGCTGCTATGTTTCAGTACGTCGCAGCATGGCGTCTAGAGATCTAGAAGAGAGCAGAAAAGAGTTCTTTCGTCCCCCTGTCTCATCTCTGCTATTGCATGGTGTTTCTCTGCTAGAGTACGTGGCACGTCTTCATTAAGCCCCCTCCTTACTCAGTATACGACGAGCCCCGCAGGAGAACGTTTGGAGAGCGCCTAGTCTATGCATGGACCGTAGAGTTTCACATCTTTCGAAGGACCGATTAGCCTGTTGACTCGATTTTGGCCCTTTTCCAGCATACATACGTGACAACAGTATGCCTGGAGCTTGCAGCGTTTAGTGAGAATTTTACGGCTTTTCAAGAACCGAGGTCGTTCTCCGTGTAACGATGGGCAAACAGTGTATTGAGCAAGGTGGTCGCAAGTGTAGGCAGATCGTACATCTTTTAACGGTTTGAATTTACTCTGCATTTTGCAGTGTCTTCTCTATGCACAGCGCCTAAGCTTGCTGAAGAGATTAAATTAACACTTGTTGTATCTCGACTTTTCAAAGATTTCAATCATCGGCCCTCCTTTTGTACCATAATGCTGATAACTGGAAAGCAAATTTTAATATTTTAATTTTTCTGCCATAGAATGCAGCAATACTTCCAAATCCCTATCCCTTTTTGCGTATTTACCAGTCTGTTCACACCCAGACAACGAATTCCTAGCATGCAAATAATTCAGAAGTTCGAACAGTAAAATGGGGGTGAATAATAGTATATTGACCCTGAATTTTCTCACAGCACTATGTTCGGAACACGGAACCTATTGGGCCATTATGTTGATCTTTTTACGATACCCCATTTCCACTGGGATGCAATGCCTCAATGTCCAATGGGGTTTCCTGGTAGATGTCTGTCCATCTAGGCCTTTTCTAAGACCTAAGTATCGTTCTTCATTTTCGCACCCAACCACAGCGCCTCGTGTAGTCGTCCTTCTATTGCGTAGGTTCAGCGAGAGAGAGAGAGAGGGAAAGGAAGAAAGAGCCCCTCTCACGAAGCCTCACAGCAGCCATTTCCTCTGCTGTCACCGCCACTCGCTCGGGTCCTACCCGAGTCCGTTTAGTCAGAGCCCTGAATCCTCTGCTTGCATTCACCCCCTCATCCTCCTTACTCGCACGCTAAGCTTCTGCGTCCAGACGCCATAAGCGGTTCTCACCTCTATCATCGCATCACTGTAGTGTATATTTCTAAACATATATAACTTTCCACCGTTGCCTCTTGATTTCTAGAAAAAATGCTCGTTTTTCTGCATTACTGGCATCTTGTATTACTATTCGGGCTACGTGAAATGGTCTTCGCTTCATGTGTTAGCTTTCTGTCAACCATTGGTCGACCATCTGTTCAACTTCCTTCTTGTTTCTACATATGAAAGGTCAGTCTACAGCTGATCGTGTCTGGTGATAAACAGATACATGACAACCGTGTGTCGACATTCACGCATACTAGGATTCTCTATTTGACGCTTTTCCTGGGTTACGTTTCAGAGTTCATGCTCTGTAGGCATATCCCTGTATGTATAGACGGCTGAAACATAACCGAGAAAATGCGTCAAAAAGAGAACCCTAACGCATACTCTAAACATATCGCTGCCTTTTACTATCCTTCCCTTTCCGCGTTGTCAAAATTTAGACTAGATCCTATGTAGCTTTTTTGTGCATTTTTCTCTTTACTCAAATTAGGTCTTAGAACCCCATCCTCCTCTAACACATTTCTTGACCGCGGGACGCCCCCCCCCTTCCGAATTTGCGATTGTTTTCCTCACATTCTCATGTCTACGCTGTTTTCCAGGGTTGGCCTGCATTGTGAGCTCGACACAGTCCAGTAGTCATATGCGCGCTCTAGGCCTGTCGCCAAGTCTATTTGTCAATGACGCCCACTTTCTAGACACTCGACTTATGCCAGATTCTAGAGAACCACCCTGCGGGTGACTTCTGTGCGTCTCACCTAGTTCAGAGACACAGCTGAAAAAAAGCTTTGAAGCTGGTGATAAGTGAATCGCGACCGAGTTCGACAGCATATTAGAGGATAAGCGCGTGAAACGCAATTCGAACGGCGGGAAAACCACGCAAGCCATGTGATTCGACGCCTGTTTCTCTGGTATTGCACACCTCTAGACCTGACTTCAGTCTTCGTGATCCTCTTCCACCGCACGCGTTCAATCATTTCGAACACATAAAGTTGAATGAACTTGGATTAGTATCGAAGAGAAGAAAGAAACGTGAAGAGGACAGTTCGAGTAGTGAAGATGACCTAATTGATGTACCCGATGAAGAGTACGGTATATTGGACGATGGGAAACTCATTCAAAGTTTAGAACGCTCACAACTTTCCGCCATCCGCGTCTGCCTTCTCATTCATTTCCGCAAAAGCAAAGCAGCTACGTAATTCCTCAACCGTCTACGTCTATGTATTTCCCATCAGTCTGAGTTGTTGACTCTCTCGCGGACGTCTCTTTCCCTCCCCCTTTCATTGTCCGAATCGGTCGGCTAGTGAAATTAGGGCTGGAATTTCCTGCCACCGCATCTCTTTCGCTATCTCTCTCGATCCTATGAGAGCCTCCTTCCCCCCGCACCTTATTTTGCTCCAACAGGGGCACCCCACAGCAAGCGAATTTGCACAACAACAAAACACGGCTAGCAAAAGGCTTTTAAATCTCGCACCCTTATTGCGTTATGGACGAGGAGAGAGATTCGCTGCTGTTCAGGGAGAATATATCCACTAACTCTACGGAGGCATTTCGAGACTCATCTCTAGCTTGCATGGTCAACCATGCTATTCCGTAGAACAGACCGCTTCTTCATGCCTTCCCCCCTTAATTTAGTTGCTTCCTGATTCTCGAGAAAGGGTGAGAGAGAGGCAGAGGACTTTGGATCCGGAAAATGTCTCCTTTATTGCGGGCACGACGCAAGCTCGTCGGACGCGTATTTGCATATTCCGAGAACACGAGAGAGGGCATTGTTCCGAGAAGCGCGTCCTAGAAGTCATGACCCGCTCTTCTAAAGGATAAATATTCCAATTCGCTTAAATTTGTCTATTATTATTTTCTAAATATTCGCTTTGCACTTTAGCCTGGTTATTATTCAGCATCAAACTAGCTAACACTTGTACCTGCAACGTGTCCACTTGTGGGTGAGATATATTGAAAGAAAAAAGATATATCCTATCTATAAAGCGGGGCTTTATAGGTAGGAGATAGGGAGACACTAATTCATCGTCAAAAACTCTCAGACTCTGCTTTAGGTGTTCATTACCTTGCCTTCCTTCTTGATTGTTTTCTATCCCTCTAGATATTGCTTGTACTAGAGCGCGCTTCGTTGATTCGCCCTCCGGGCAATTCCTCGATGAAGGGGAGACGGGAGCATAATTGAGAAGATAGCAAGACGAAGAAAGACTAGGAGGTTCACGGAGTTACGCTGGCGACGCCTTCATATGTATAATGCTACTTTCTCGATAGGCTTACCCGCAATAAGCTGGCTTAATCGACGGTTTAACCGTCCTTTTCAGTTGTTGACCGTACGATTCTTGAAATGTTGTTCGAGTACTGTTGTTAGTGCAGGTCTGTAACCTGTTGCCCTTCGTCGTCTCTTTTCTTTCCGTTCGTTCCAGCCAGTCTCGTCGTATAATAGTGACAATGCGATCGCGCCTTATTTCCTCTTCCTCCCCTCCTCCTCTCCTACTTTTGTCTATGAGGAACATGCATTCGGACTCTTCATTCGGACTCTATGCACAGTATTCCCCAAAGGCTAACAGCGTCATAATAACGAAAGCCGTGGTGCGCACCTTTCTGCGATATCACTACATTCATATCGCATTACGCGGGAAACAATTTAGAAATGGGTCTCACCAGGAAAAGTACGGTAGAATTCACGTTTGAATTTCGCGGCATTGCTGGCACTTTGCCAAGAGTACCGAGCCCCTTTGG
>LS831190.1:128024-138157 GCA_900490955.1 Micoletzkya japonica
GCATAAGTTTCACTTCGCAAAGAAGGATGGATAACGCAACGACAAAATGGGAAGATTAGCGTATCCTGTGTATAGCTTCTACTATTTCTGGATTCAAATGGCAACTGCTCGATGTAGTTTATGTGCCGCTGACAATGATAGTGTGTCTTGCTTTACGCTCCAGTCGTGGCACTGGGTTTCTCAATGCGCATTGAGCCTCATTGGTCAGTGAGGCTGAATAGCCTAGTGGCAAAGCGTTTGCCTCGCGCGCAGACGACCGGGGGCTCGATCCCCGAAGCCGGCCCCGGGCCCGGCTCGGGTTCGAATCCTTTGGCAGACAGCCGATTTCGCTATTATGACGCTTGGAATGCTGTGTATGGGACCATTGGAACAGACGAATTTTTAACTCCTTCACGATGCTGCAGGATCGGCCCTGTTTTTAGAAACCAAATAATAATCCACGATTTGCGATCATGCGATTTCCGGGGCTGTTGTTCCTAGTACGGTCTGTCTTTCACCCCAAACTGAGCGTATATTCGCAAAGCGCGTGAGATAGTCTCTGCATTATATTCTGTTGATATGTCATGACTTTGTTAGCATATATGCATAATAGGAATGCACCAGCTGCGGGGCTACCTATCAAGCTCCCACACTCATGGCATTCTCGACATAAACGTGTGAGGCACTGTGGATCGCGCGCTGTTCCCCAGCTACAATACATGGAGAAACTGCTTTTGTACTTGCGTGTGGAAGATAAGGCTTTAGAATAGGATTGGGAAAGGTGCGCACGCATGAATAGTTGAGTTCTGAAGGCGATTTCCCTTGCTAGTTACGTATCTGATCGTAGAGTCTGTAGAGTTTATATGTATTCGGTTAGCGATGACATTGTCCAATCCTTAGTGCTTGTTCGATTTGAACTTTGAACACTATAACATGATTACTGCAGCACATTAGAAGTTAAGAGCCTAGACTTGAAAGAGTGAAATTCATAATTTATGACGTGTCTCATGCCATAGGAACTTCTCAGCCGTCACGATGACCTCTCAGTTATCCCCGTCTAGATGAGATCCGGAACAATTCATTAGTGCTTTGAGGCGAAGTAACTCTCCTGCCAGTAAAGCTAATGCCGAATTAGCCTAAAGGTAGTAATCGGTGGAATTTGTTCCTTGTTCCAGCCGCATAGCGCTTGATCATTCCGTATGCTTCGTCAGAGATTCAACTGTGAGAAATCCGAGTGAATGGGACATTCAAGGCCGCCTTCACAGTCTCAGAACCCATTGAACCCGTTAAAACTCATCAAAAGCCCCCGAATGGTCACTGACCTTTTGCTCGTCAAATGTGTCTTCATCAAAAACAAGCCCGATATATAGGTACACGAGTCAATCGGATTACTGGTTGAGGGGGATTCGGGCGGTGCTCCGCCCCCTGGCTATTATATCTCCCCGGAGGGCTAATACAAGGCGACAGGCGACGGAAAGCGCAGCAAACCCATACACGTATCCTCGAGTAGAGTGCGCATACATCTCTATAAGAACAGTCCAACCCTGTCTCGTTGATTTCTATGTTTCACGATCAATTTCCACCAAACCGAAGACTTGCTACGTCGTTGCTAGACGAAGAAAGTCTTTAAAAAAGACCCGAATAGAATGTTCCAATCGCCACCTATCTAGAGCCTTTTCGTGGACTGTTCTCGCTTTTCGATTCTATGTTACTACGATTCTCTACCCTCTGAGCCTTCGAGTGAAGATGAAAAGGGTCATAGTCGATTCACCCTTCTATAGTGCTCGATTCTCTCCGCGCGCCTTTTTCAACCCGCCCGACCAACGACCCTCGACATAGTCGTTGCATGCATGCGCAATCGTTCTCCTAAGTCCTGCTCTTCTCGACTCGTCACCCTGTCCAATCTGTGCAAGTGGCCTTTTCTATGCACAGCTGCACAGCGCCGGAAACGGGCAAAGTTCGCATAGAGTCTCCCTGATTAGCCAGCGTGCGCTAGTCTATTAATCTCTATGTAGTCGATTGCTTATAGTTTACATCAAGCCCTTCTGTCTCCAAAATTTAGCTATATAGTGGATTAAAAAGATCCGTCGGAAACTAATTCTGAATATAAGGCGAGAGAGTGTGCAAAAGTGAGAGAATTAGACGCATTTTGGAATCAGGGCAACGGGCGGATCGGTTTATTCCACTATAGTTCAAAACGTTATTCGCTCTTTTTTCCGTGACACTCAAGCCTTTTGCAACGTAATCCGTGTCCACTTATCTCTATGTGAGCTAACGCGTTAATACGCCACACGCATTCCATGCGTAGCAACCTTCGTGCGGATCTTCAGCATAATCGGTTCGCGGTAGATGGTCTATCGGAAAACAGAGGAGAAGTCCTCCTCCCGCCTTCTGGGAACCCCGCGCCCCCACTCGGGGTGCTGGCGTTGAGTAGAGGATACGAATCGTGTACTTTTGATGGTTATGTTTCGCCCATCCGAAGATAATAAGGCAAAGATTCAGAATCAATTCATTATGAATTGATTATGAAACATAACCATCAAAAGTACACGATTCGTATCCTCTATTGTTGAGTGTGTTGCACAGCACTTATAGGAATCTGTTTGCCACTAGGTGGGATGGTTTGACCGTAGTAAACCTCCGTTTATATCTATAGTTCAAGCTCTCCCACTTTTTTGAAAAAAACGATAAGATGAATTTTATGCAATACCTGTAATTCTTCTGTAAACCCACAGAACAGCGCACATCAAATCGCAGAATGCAATCATCCAGCGCTATCTTTAGGCAACTCGGGAAAAGCGTCTAATATCAAAGATAGGCTAGCGACCTTTGACGCACCAGCAAGAAGCGGCTACGAATATTTGCCGGTTTCCAAGCTCTCGTTACTTTCAAGACTACGCAAGTCCGAATGCCAATTTCGCTTGCCTCTAAATACTCCGTGAACTTTTGCCTCGAGGCATTTTGTGGTAGCAACTAGCTTTGCAATCAAACGTTTTCTCCAAACTTCCACGCAGATCGGAACGGAACTTTGCTAACCATAAGTAGCCCTGTTGACGGTAGCTAATGAGTGAAAAGTAGCTAAATCATGTCCGTCATTCGTGGAATGTCCGTCGTCGAAATTCCGACAGTGAGCCCGAAACATCTGTTCAGCCCGTAGAATTCCCCCCTTTCCTGTCCCTTCCGCGTCCTGCTCTTTGGCAGAGTCCTATTCCTCACTGCCTCTCAACCTTTAAAATCTTAGTCGTCTCAAATGTATCTTTCTGAGAAGATATCTATAGTGAAATAAAAGCAATTTTCCAGTTTTCTTGGTTGCTACAGCGTCTGGAATCTCTATGCTTATTTTCCCTAAACAAGATCTTATCTATTCTTGGATGTGCTTAACTATTTCCTCTTTCGTACATTTAAATACTCCCACTCTTCCGGGTTTGAGCGGTTAGTAGTAGGCAAGAGGGTGGGGGCACAATCGAATAACGAACGCACTTTTCCGCGGTGATTCGGTCCGCGTCCCCCTCTTCTCTTGGCTGGCTAATGGTCGAAATTGCCAATTACAGTAGAGTACGGCCGGACGTGGTACGCATATTTATGGCATCTATTACATTTTATCGTTTCACCTTGATATGGACTTGCATTGTAGCTCTCCAGAGTGTTATAGATCTAATGTGTTTCACGGTAAGGGGCACAGTGTTCTGACAACAGTGAAAATGTTAAGCGAACGAGATTACGAAAAATAACCCTGACTTCGGTAGGAACTCTCGCACGGAAAACACCGTATCCTAAGAATTTTTGGTTCGTTCGCTTAACATTTAGAACACTGTGGGGGAACTACTCTGACCAGCTTGCCCCCCTCCAAAGCACAAACGTTCCCCTCGCTCGCGCCGGAAGACCACACCTTAGAGGTTTCTGCGAACCTCGCAGCCCTTCCCCTCTCACTTGCCGCGCCTCCCACCCTCTCTCTCCTCACTTCTCGTGAAACTTCCATCTCCTCCTCCATCCCTCCCCCACTCCATCTTCGCTCCTCACCCCTTCTTCCCTTAATTTTTTCTCATTCCTAATTCTTATCTTCTCTCTACTCCTTGAGTTCCACTTATGCCCGGCATCCCGCTAATTCGGAACAAGAGGTCGTCTGCGTGCATTTTCATGATTATTCTCTTCGTTTTTCTTATCTGCAATCTTCTTGAATTTTGTGATTGCTTCCACGTCTTTCAATTAACTCTTCCTGAGCCACTTTGTCTGATCTCTGCCGTTAGCTGTGTTTTCGTACAATTCGTACTACAATTCTCTCGACTCCCACGACCTCCCTCCTCCCCCATAAGAGCCTGCACTGTCCCCCATTGCCTCCTCTTCCCACCTCGGACATACTGTAATTCCCGTTATTGTTCATTCTCCCGAAATAATGCTATGCGAACAGTGAGCAGATATTCCGCTGCCAGCGTGTCCTTATCATTAGATGTAGTTTTATCCTGAGCGGATTTTTTTGAAAACATCCGTGGATAATGTGACCGGATTCCGGGTAGTAGTACCATCTCGGCGGGTATTCTACCGTTCTATCGTGTTGTGTATTCTGCCCCCGGTTGCCCATCTTCGCTTCTCACGTAGACTCTCGCCATTCATGTACGTACCATCTGCTTCGCGTCTCTCAACAAACAAGCGGGCGTGCGCGTATTTTTTTCCAGCGCGCTAGATAACGTCATATTTCAATTACCTCCAAGCGGGGTGGGTTGCGGGTTCTCGGAGCATTTATAGGGCGCCAAGAGCAGGTGCGTTTGCGGACCCCCCTCGCCACCTTTGGGGTAAGACCCGTTTACGCTCCTCCTACGCGTCGCAGACCTTGGTAGCTATGCTATGTGTTTCGCTCCATTTTGCTCCTGTGTTTCGCGATTGTGCTGCAATGTTACATATTGCAATATTGCACAATCTTATTGTCTGTCTTCGCAACTTAGTTTAGAATTATCGTGATGCTCCGTGTTTTCTCCATTCGTCATTTTTGCTCTCATAATCTACTGATTATCTCTACAGGCATGGACGTCGCAGAGACGTCGACCGTCACGGTCATCGATATGGGTATGATTTTTTCGGACTATCCCAGTTTTTCTTGTCTATCTGCTTCCATCTTACAGTTGCTTGCCGGTCTCACACTTTTCCAGTATGCATGCCTTTTTAAAAAAAAACATAGGCACGAAACCTATGCCTCCTTCCATGACCAGCTCTTTTCTCAATTGCCACTCGTACCTAACATTCCCCCCACACTGGACCCCCATCTTTGATCATCTATTCACAAAAAATGCTTCGAGGAACACTTCATAAAGTTTTGTCGCTCTCGTTCCTCAAGTTTCGAGAGCCCGTTGTCTAGTCACCTTCCCAATAGCATCCAGCACTCGAAATGTTCCTCCGAACATCTCTGAATATTTTAATCAACTAATCAACTTTCTCAACGAATAGTTCTACATAACATACGCTGAAAGTCTAAGCTCACATCACAATACATGACTACTGTGAGAATGCTTTCTGGGAATCTGGCACAATAGCCTATACCCCGGATGTACGTCAGGCAGTCGTATTCCGGCCCCCTATCCATAGCCGCCTTTTAGGTGGCAGTGCAGAAACCGGAAATCGATCGGAACTGATGATGAGCAACGGATGCCAGAGCCTCACCTTTACCACGGTGAGAGCCACAAAGCAAGCGATTCTGAAATGGGGCAATAACTGCATCCACAAGACTTTGCATAGCCTCGTCGCCTAAAGTCGAGCTATTCCCTCTAGCAGTCTAAGAATAATTCTTGTTGTGCGTCTCGCTCCCCAATTCTAATAACTTTGTTGTGACCGTACAATTTCCGGAGTCGCTCATTTTTTGAGATCCGGGTCTGCGCTACGTGACTCTGTGCCTCGGGGCGCAGTGTGCATTCAGCGCATTCTCAGAGTTCACAGGGGTACCCCGCGCGGGGAAGTAATTCAATCCGCACGCACAACCCAGAAGGAAGGGGGGGCCCTTTGACAGAAGGAGTGTGAGAGTCCCGCTCAAAGCACCTTTTCTATACCGGCAACACTTGTGCCCCGCGGCACGTAACTGCATTAGGAAATTCCGCGAAAGCACCCGCAGTTCAAGCGTGTGCCCTAGGGGTCACCGGCTGGCACTAGGTGATGAAAAGGACGAACCGGTTGCAAAGCAGCGCTATAAGAAAGCTTTGTCCCTATGCTTTGATTACATAGACTCAGGTAGGAAAGCCGAAGGTGAGAAGGGAGCAGAATTCTGGGTAGGGTAGGGTAGGCGAAATGTGTGTTCACCGTGCCTATTGTTGGGAAGAGTTCATTCCACTTGGCGTCCTCTGCAGAAAGAAGGCGCGAAGCCTCTGACACGAACCGAGGAACAAACTCGAAAACAGGAGAGGGCGGCATATCAATAATGAATGAGGGCGGTAGAACTGTTCGGTCTCTCCTTCTCTTGAAATAGAGTAAGACACTACTAGAGGGATATCTCATGGTGTTGGCAATGATGCGCAACCTTATAGCTGTTTTGATAATGTACGCAAAGATCCCGCATTATTTTACATTCGGGGAAGAGGATATTGCTGCGGGGAACACCGCCCTGCGTCTGACAAGCGCATACTTTCCTGCACAGGAAGAGGAGTACGCAGCAGCAGACGGACGCTTTCGTCAACAATGCCCATGACCAAACGTGCACTCTGGACCAGTCTACAATTTAGACTCTAAAGTGTCCAAGCTGAACAATGGGTAGACGTGGGGACTTAAAAATATGACGAAAACAAAGAGCATAAAGATTCGGGGAACAGCATAGAACAAAGATATTTAGCAATGGTAGCTAGTATGAACCATTACAGGTCCAAGCCCTCTTCCGACTGTACCTCATGCCGATCGTCTCCCTGTTCGGAGTCTTCGCCAATCTCATCAACATTCGGGTCTTCGCCAGCGCCAAGGTAATTCGTCATTACGGTTAGCCTGTCTCAAAGCCCAAATATTATATTACGCCGTATTCTGTGCCGATCCTCTAGGGAGCAAACTACATTCACGCTCTCCGAGAAGCAACTTATCAGAAGCATGCACTGATTCGCCAGACTTGGCTCGCGAAATATTCCAGCGCTTCGAGGAATTCGCCCCTTGCTCAATCATGACCATAGATCGCTGCCTTACCAATTGCTCGTGAAACACAGGCAAAGCGGCGCTGACGCATTACATCGTTTCACCAGTTTGCATCGCGTAAAGGCCACACTTCGTTCCGGGTTGCGCAGCCTACAGCTGGGCACAGAGACGAAGCGAAAGTTCCGCATCGCATTGCATAGACAGAGAGACAGCCGTAATATATAGCTGGTCTGTGGACTAGCTGGCTAGTATGCAAGACTCTAGTCTGACATTGCTGCCAAGAAATGTCTGCCGGCTCCGTGCAGAAGATGCTAGGTAGTACGAAGGTGAACGCGCGAAGGTGTGTGGAAAGTCGAAAAACGTGATTGTCAGATGCGCTGTCAGCCCGTCAACTGGTTCTTCCTGTCCCTAGCGCTGTCCGACCTCGTCGTCCTCATCACATCCTTTCTCGTCTTCCAACTGCCGATGTACGCGGAGGAGGTCAACAATATCGGTGAGCAGCATAAACTTTCTCATCCTTTTCCGGCATAATTTCTGTCCTGATATCATACTGCGCTCAACCTTGGCTATTCTGCCCAGGAATGTAGTGGAGTAAAAAGATCCGAAAATCATAACGAATATAAGGCGAGAGAGTGTGCAAAAGTGAGAGAATGAGACCCATTTGGGAACGAAAAAACTGACGGATCGGTTTATTCCACTGTACCACAGGTTGCTTCGCTTGTGTTAGCTATTTTGATGTCCATGTCGGAAGGGCCCTCTGACTGCTGGCCACACTACTGCACAATCCGGAATATAGCCAGTTTCCGGCGGTTGGCACGTTGGTCGCTTGAGACTTCACAGTTCTCCTAGCTGCGGGTGAACTCAGGCCGACTTCCCCCTCTCAGTTTGCCCGAGGGCGTATGAAGTCCTTCCGAGATAGGACCACTTTAGGAAAAGGCAGGGCCCAGCTAGTTTCCCCGAAAACGCTATACTCACCAATATGGAATGGCCCGCTTTGATCGGCCGTTGAGCCCCATAAACAAGAGGGGTTTATAAATTACGAGATTGGTTATTGTTTACGACTTCTATTAGTCGGCCAGCGCCTTTTCCAGCCGTGGCATAAACTCATGCTCGTTCCATCTGTGCTCACTAGAACATAGCGAGAAGGACAGCTTCTTTTAAATTTTGTGGCAGCGTACAACTTATTGCTGATGACGAAATAGCCCACCAGCAGAGAGATGAGGGGGGTATAATAATCGCGCGATGTGCACGTTGCTCGCCACTCGGTTGCACACACGCACACACGACGCAGTCGTAACAACGCTTCTCATGCATCTTTGATGGCAGCATTGAGGAGGATTGTACCGAGGGCAACCGGGAAGTTGCAGTGGAATGCATATGGAAGGGGCCACATATACTAGATTAGGGGGGACCGGGTGTTGCCTTCTTCCCAAAGCTCTTTGCATATATGTTAGTTACAACTTTCGCATCTTGCACAGAGTGCGTGGGCGGTTTGGCTGCCTGTAGCACACGGAAAATACCTGCCTAAAGGTGGTTCTAAATTCGGAACACGGCGAATGCTCTCGCTTACGTAGGAAATAAGAACGAAGCAGCTGAAAAGGGCGGCTGTTTACAGCTTTCGCTTATCCTACAATAAGCGAACGATCAGCCGAACATCGTTAGTCTTGACATGCGTAAACTATCGTAGCTCGCTGTCAGGGAAAGCTCGATACTAAATGAATTGCCTAAGGCATACTGAAATGGAGAACAATTAGCCCCCCATTCAGAGCTGTACAACACGGCCCAGACGGTCCTCGTCACCTTCTATCCGCTGGCCATGTCCTCGCACACATGCTCCGTCGTCCTGACGGTCGTCGTCTCGGTCCACCGTTATCTGGGCGTCTGCCACCCCTTTATGGTACGCCTTACAGTTAGCTCAATTGGGCGTTCAAGGTTATGAATACATTCAAAAAGGCATCACAGCATTCCGCCTGGTGAAGAATGTGTCTAATAGCGAATTGACCACTATTTTTAAATTTTCTCAAGAATGACTGCATCAATCAACTCCAAATTTTCGGAGCTTGTTCAATTCATAAAGACAAACTTAAGTTTTTAAATTCATAAATTTGTGCTCTCTGGTTTGCCAACAGGATCGGATCCTATGCGCGGAAACCGCTTTTCGCTATTATGACGCTTGGAATGCTGTGGCATACGTTGCAGCATTGCTAACGTTCGATTAGCGAATGGCGGTTTTCGCTGTGCTCTATCGCCACTACGGACGTTACAACGAGCGAAAATTCACAAATTTAAAAACGTAGCCTCCTCCCCATCAGTCAAAAGAGCTGCCAAAATTTGGTGCAGATTCATTCAACCGTAGTGGAGTAAATTCAAAATTAGTAGTCAATTCGCTATTAGACACTTCCCCTTTCGGTCGGAATGCTGTGACATCTGTACGAACACCACTGTACACCGATATCAAAACTGAAAGCCGACACTCGCCATAATGAACTGTCTATGGATAACGTTAATCATACCGTAACCCCGTTGAGATCCGTCGTATCAGCACTGCCCGTGTCATTCGGTGCACGATCGCGGCAGCCGCGGCCTTCGCCTTCCTCTTCAACGTTCCCAAGTGGATCGAGCTCCAGGTCGACTCGTGCTACTCCGACATCTACGAGACGTACGTGCCGCGAAATGGCCGAGCCGCGAGAAATGACAGAGCCGGAGAATAGCGCAAGACCGGGCTTTAGCAAATCACGGTTTGCAGAAGCGTCCTGTCCATCGGCCCGTCGCGCTTCATGCTCGACCCGGTGTACAACGCCATTTACAGGTTCAAATGACTTACTCAAACCGATACTTGAGAGAATTCCATAGAATTCAATCGCAGGATACGTATAGTTGAATAAACCAGTCCGTCAGTTTGTTCCGTTCCAAAATGAGACTAATTCTCTCCCTTTCACACACTCTCTCGCCTTATGTTCGGAATGATTTTCCGAAGGATCTTTTTACTCCACTATAGTAGGGTCATAAAGAGCGTTTCAGTATCTTCGCCTACACAACAGTCATGTTCATCCTACCCT